>JAJIBD010007658.1:0-37420 GCA_021461705.1 Cryptotis parvus | reverse complement strand
GGGATTGAACCAGGGTCAGCTGTGTGTGAAGCAAATGCCCTCCCCTTGTGCTATCGGTTTCAGCCCCAAATGTGCCTTTTTACTATATCTCAGAATTTTAGAAAATTTTAATAAATGATGGAATGGATTTGAAAGAAAGCTAAACCAAAAACTATGGCAAATCTTTAGGAAGACTTTATTTACATACGTTGTGAGCACTTTTGTGGTCTGTTTGAAATGGATGCATTTATTGTAAGACAATAATAGACTCACATGCAGCCCAGAGTCAAAAGTGGGGGAAAAGAGACTCTTGCAAGACAGTTGATGCAGAAGGACTACTGAAAGAGAGGAGTAATTGTAGCTTTTCCTGCTAACCGTCTGCTATAGGGGATAGGAAAGTTGAAGCAGATGAACCGGAGAGGTTGATTTGTGCCGAAATTTTTATTATCACGGTTGATTGAGCAGCTGGTGTGTGTGTGTGTCTTGGAATCAACCTGAGGAGCAAAAGCAACCCAAGAAAAGCGTTGAAGCAGTTGATGTGGAGAATTTCTGTGATAACTTTAGGGGGAATTATACTTCTGGGAACTATAATTCAGCCAGCGGATTAAACTAGACTTATTTTTTTCCTAGAGTTTTCCCCCTATTACAAGCAAAGGATATAATCCATAGGTTACTGTTAACTGAGAATCATAATCAGCCTGGGACCAAAAATAATTTTTCCCAGGTACCATGAGTTTAAAAAAATTCAAGTTTGAAACGAAGTAGGCTGTAAATATCTATCATATAAACATTGGGTCTGCTAGGTTAATGAATTTTGTAGGCTATAAAGAGAGCAAAGATTGGATTTTGCAAAAAAGTATTTTGATGCTCATAACTCCATGCACCAGCAAAATAAATTTAGCAAAGAGAGTGAAGATTGGATTTTTTTGCAAAAAATATTTATTTCAAATAATGAAATAACTTTAGAGCAATGATGTTTTAATTTTTTTCATATAAAATATCATTAAAATTATTTTTAAATAATAAACTAATTATACACTAGTGGAAAATTCTTTAGGTTGAAATGATATATAAAAAATCAAACTGATATATAAAATTAAAATGAATTATATTTTAATAATTATATTAGAACTATCATATATGTCCATGTATATAATATATAGTAGCATAAATAATATTTGAATATCATTCTAAACAATATTAGAATACCATTACTAATAAACATTTTCAATAGAAAAGAAATAAAACTATAAAATCAAACAACACACATATCTGTCCTCTTATTTATGCACTAGAAATACTGAATGAATTCATGATGAACTTTCTCATGAAAGTGATATAGCATGTTTTTATTAATTGGTGACGAGAAGCAACACATTAAAGGAAGGTCCTATTTGTCAGCTACTGTTGAAAGAGAGTAAAGCTACTCTGAGGATAATGAGTCTGGGAGCAAACCATACTCCAGACTTCATAACTGAATATATCACAATGAAAGGGAAGATTCCATTATCAAGTTGTATCAAGAAACGTTCCTGTTATGACCCTACTCTTTTGGAGTGCAGTCAAATGTTGCAGCCTATTAGAACATAAACAAAATACATGTTAGCATTTAATTATAACTATCAGAGATGTCAAAATTTATTTATATGACTTTCTTAATTCCCAGATGATACTGGCAAGTAGAGAGTGGTTATATTTGGGAAGCTCTGCAAAGTGTGAGCTAATGTCCCCTATTGATTTGCACCACGTGATACTTTAAAACATCTTGGTAGGACTGGCAAAGCATCTGGTCTGAGTCTATAATTATGAGAGGAATTGGCTGATAAGTAGTTATGTGAATCCACGTGTTTCTCAGAGTGTGAGTGGTGCCCAGATAGGTCGTTGCAGGATGATCAGGGCTGTCTAAATAGACAGCTAAACTCGAAATGAATTTGGAGTTTCTTCCGTTCCCATAGTTCCTTGCATGTCAGAGCGCACTCTACTGATGGCATTCAATATCCTTTCAAGCCTGCTCCTCTCCTTATTCAACTCTTCGTGTCTTAAGAAGTTATAACATGATAACTGCTTCACATTTTATTTTAATAAATAGTAAATTTATTGAATCTTTAGGCTCAGCTCTCAGTGACACAGAGTGGTATTAATTCTCAGGCACTGATATCATTCTTTGATAGAAAAGTTGAATTCCTTTCATTGTGCTGTTCTGTTATGTAGAAATATATTCTGAATTGATCCTATTTTTAAGGAGAATGAGTTATTTTTCTTTTCAAATAAAATTTTTCAAAGATACAGATATGTTTCAAGGAATAAAATATATTAATTCACTCTTTCTAATATCTTGGACAGTCGCCATGCTAGTTACTATATTCTTCAAATGTGAATTTTTTTTTTTGTATTTAACATTTTATTATACCACCATGAGATATACAATTACAACGTTGTTCACGCTTGGGGGTTTCGGTCACATAGTGTTCCAGCACCCCGCCCTCCACCAGTGCCCCTCAGCCACCACCCATGTCCCCAATTCCCTCCCCCTCCCACATCCCGCCTAAATGGCAGGTTCTTTATCTCCTCTCCTCTCCCTCTCTCTCTCCTCCTTCTCCCACACATTGTGGCTTGCACTACGTACACGGAGAGTGCCCTTATGACGTGCTGGAGCAATCCTGCTATTCCACATATTATCCAATTGCTTCATCATGCAACTTTTTCAATTGCTATACACATATCTCAGCAAGGCTTAAGATGCATATGTACTTAGAGTTGTTAGAAGACCATTCTCATTTACAGCTTGAGATTGCTGACCTTCATTTGAACCTTCTAAACAGAATTTTATTTTCTTGGGTTACTTATTTATTTTTTATTTTTTTAAATACAGAAGTGTGATTTGTAAAGTCGCTGAGAGTTGACTTTTAGGCATGCGATATTTCAACACCAGTCTCACCGCCAGCTCAACTCCCTCCTGTCAACTTGGCATGTACGTTACAAAGTTCCAGTTGTTGCAGCTTAGATCACATGCTTTCAGTGTTGTTGAGTCTAAACAGAACTTTATTTTTTTAAAAATGGAACTTGTAGGAGAAATTGTCAATTGGGACTGGAAGCTAGGTAAAAGGGACTTAAGTGCATGCCCTTGCACGAGGAGGTCCAGGGTTCAGTTCCTGGCATTCCATGCTTCCCCAAGAACTGCAGAGTATGGCTTTGCTGGGTCCCAGAGCCAACAGCCCAAACAGCACCACATCCCTCGGTCCCTAGGACCCTAAGGCTGGCATAGCTAAGTATCACTGGAAATGGCCTCTGGGTTCTTAATGTTTTGGAGCCCTCAGAGAGGGAGAGAGAAATGGGGTGGGGAAGAGGGAGGGGAGAGAGAGAGAGAGAGAGAGAGAGAGAGAGAGAGAGAGAGAAGAGTACCCAAGCTAAAGGGAAGACTGGAGGGCCTAGTCACTGCAGCAATAGCACTATGGGTAGGGTGATTGCCTTGCACATGACCAATGTATCCCATATGGTCCCCTCTGCATTACCAGCACTTATTCCTGAGTGTAGAGGCAGGACTAACTCATGAGCACTGCCTGCCTGCCATGGTCTTACATCAAAAATAAAATAAGACAAAGGGGATAAGGGAGCAAGGAAAGTAACTCTTTCCTCCCTTCCTTCCTCCCTTCCTCCCTTCCTCCCTTCCTCCTCCCTTCCTCCCTTCCTTTCTCCTTCCTCCCTCCCTCCCTCCCTCCCTCCCTCCCTTCCCCTCCCTCCTTCCCTCCTCCCTCCCTCCCTCCCTCCTCCTCCCTCCCTCCCTCCCTCCCTCCCTCCCTCCCTCCCTCCCTCCCTCCCTCCTTCCTTCCTTCCCTTCCTTCCTTCCTTCCTTCCTTCCTTCCTTCCTTCCTTCCTTCCTTCCTTCCTTCCTTCCTTCCTTCCTTCCTTCCTTCCTTCCTTCCTTCCTTCCTTCCTTCTCTTTCTCTCCCTATTTTTTTGGGGGGTGTTGGGTGGTGGCCACACCTGGCAATGCTCAGGAAGTGCTCAGAGGACCATATGAGATACTGGGGATTGGATCTGGGCTGACAGGCCAAGGCCCTACCCACTGTCTTATCACTCCTGTTCCAGTAGCACGAATGTCTCAGACCAAACTGCTTTTGCAAAGACTCTGCAGTCTAACATAGTATTTTCCCTCAAGCAACTTCTCTTAGCATTTCAATCCTTGCTGTAACTTCTTTTCCATTTCTTCCTTTGACCTTTCTTTTCCCCTTGAGGCTATGTTTTGATTAGGACATCAAATTGATCAGGATATTTTTATTGTTCCCATGTCAGTCAATTTAGCAGAATTATTGTTCAGAAGCATAAATTGAAAGACAGAGACTAGTGTAGGAGATAGGTGTGTGCCTCGTGTGATGCTAACAGTGGCTGCGGCTCTGATGCAAATTCCAGGCTTCACATACGGTCTCCTGAGTACTGACAGTGGTTGCTCCTGGGTACAAAGTCAGGGGGCCAGAGCGATAGTCCAGCGGGTAGGTCATTTGTCTTGCATGCGGTCGACCGGGTTCGATCTCTGGCATCCCATATGGTCAACTGAGCACCACCAGGAGTAATTCCTGAGTGCAGAGCCAGGAGTAACCCCTGAGCATTGCCAGGTGTGACCCAAAAAAGTAAAAAAAGCAAAATGAAATGAAAAAAGCAAAATAAAATAAAAAAAGCAAAGAAGAAATAGCCCCTGTTCCACTTGCTGTGACCTCAACTGAAAATAAACAGATAAAAACATAAAGCAAACAATATCACTTCTTTGTTCTAAACCTTATATTAGTTTCTCAGTTCTCTTAGTAAAAAGTCATCCTCCATACCTCAACCGGCGAGGCCATTTCCCTGGAGCCAGGCAAGCAGGTTCTCACATTTTACACTGTCTTCCTGTGCCTCAGCCACAGTGCCTTTCTTGCTATGATCTGATGATTTTTGAATATACTTATTCCTGGCTCCTGAAATTGTTATTCTGCTGTTCAAACCTTCTATCGAGATGGTTCGTTTATTTATTTTTTTAAAATATCTCCAACAATACTATTCATTTCTGTCACTTGTTATTATCGCTTTTTCATTTTTATTTTCTGATGCTTTGCTGACTCTTTGTGTCATCATGGGAGACATTAAACCGCCTCAACACTATGTCACTGAAGTCATTCTCTGAGACTTTTCTGAGCCGGTTGGTTTGGTTGAGCCTTCTGCATTACTGTTTTCACTCATCCAACTAGGTGAGGGATCAGGCTAGGATCAGGTGAGGGATCCTTTCCTTCTCTGCCCATTTTCACTCAGTGAAAAGAAGAATAACTGTGAGCAGTGGAAAATTTGATGAGGGACATTTTAGGAGATGTGCTCTTGGCCATTTGAAATGGCAGCAGTTGGACTTGAGACTGTCAGGGCCCAGCCGGAAATAGGGAATCTGCTTCCGGTTCAGGAAAGGCCTCAGAGAAGTCAGCCAGGAGATTAGTCTCACCTGGAAGGGTGAGGATAAAGGGAGGTTCAGGATCTGTGGATCTGGGCCACTGATATGGGGGCAGTCGGTATGGAGCCTTGCCAAGGATTTTTTTTTATAAACAAGTGATATCCTTAGAGTGCTTTGAAGACCAGAATGTTTAGATCAGACTTATGTGATACAAATATTGCACGAAACATGAAATCAAAGACCAGGACCAGATACTGGCCTCCCAGGACGTGGTGCCAAAAGATTAATGAATGGGTGAAGTTTAGGTTCTGGTGTCAGTTTGACTTGTCAAAGGGAGTTGTGAGCAATGGTGGTGACAAGCAGGCAAGGAACTGTTGTTTCTTAGTCTAAATAAACAAAATGATAGGAGCAGACTGAACGTAAATATATGAAGGCTTTTCTTTAGGGGAAAGATAAAGCACAAAGCAAAGTAGGATGTTTATTTATAACGAATAGAGCGTTTGGGTTGAGGTCACTGGCTTCAAGAAGGAAAAAGTCCATCTGTGTGTTTCTATACATTTTATATGCTCAATTTTTATCCTGAACTGCCAGTGTGTCTGTTTTAAGTGTGTCTGTGTATTCTTGAATCTATGTAATCCCATTATTTTTGTATGAAAAATAAGGTTTAACAGGACACTACCCAACAATTGCTTTTAACTTAGGCAGATTTTCTTTCAAGAGGCAAACCATTCCTAACAATTCTATGAGAAAATGATGGACTGTTATGTTTCACATTCCAAGAAAAGTTCTTCCAGCACAGTAAACCACAGCAATCAAGATTAATCTTTGAGCAAATCACTCGAGTGTTTGTGTATTGCTTATGAAGTCTTAATGTATTTTGTATCCTGCAAAGTAAGTTGCAATAGATTTGCTCTTTGAAAGGCTTAAGACTTTTCTAAGTGATATAATAACATGTGCATCATAGAACTTCTGCAATCATAAGACTGAAGAAAGCCCAGTTCATTTTGTTTAAATAAAAGACTACTTTGGTCCCTGAAGTTTGCCTGTGCTTGCATCACTATCAATTCAGTGCTTCTCACTCTATTCCAGTTGGCTTCCCAGCAAGGTCCCTCAGAAAGTGGGATAAGAAAAAGTAGAAAATAATAATGAAAACTTTTTTGTTTGTCCTTCCACAGCTTGTCAAAGAGTATTCTGCTTCAACCAATAAATCCAAGTGAGCTTTAAGAGACAAAGTAGTTTTCACTCCAATGACCAGCATCTCATATGAAATAAATCTCATTTAGGATCTTTAGTGAACTACCACATCTAGGATGTTCCCCTTACATATTAAAAGTGGGTTCTGGGGAGATAGTATAGCGGATAGGGCACTTGTCTTGCACATAGTGGATCCTGGTTCCATCTCTGGGCAACCGATATAGGCCCCTGAACACTGTTGAGTGATTCATGAGTACAAAGCCAGGAATAAGTCTTAAGCATATGTGGTCCCAAAACAAAAGAAAATTAAGAGACATCTAACAAGATCTGGGATGCAGCAAAGATCCTGGTATAGAGACACAAAAAAGTGATTCAGGATGAATTCAATTTGTTTGTTCTAAGAAGTGTGCAAGTTTGATACTCCAATTTTTATACCAGAGACACTCAAAAGTTACATGATAGTTCTGGAACTCTGCCTTTTCCTTTACTTATCTGCCTAATCAGAGTCTGGGCTAATATAAAAACTTCTCAGAAGTCACTATTCGGTTGACACACAGAGTAACCCTCTTTGAAAATGCAGGAATACTATTTTATAGTTTATTAACAAGAAAAAGTATAATATTTAGATATTTATACACTTTATGATGTGCTGTAGTTCATTCTAAGATATTAAATAAGTTGATCCCTTAATAATCATATTTGTATACTAATTATTGCATAGTAGAGCACATTCTCACCAACTGCAAATTCACTTGGTCTTCATAATAATCCTGAAAAACAGATATTCTAAGTTCTGTTTAGCAGCAGAAAAACTAAGCGACTTCTCCAAAAACCATGTATCTAAAAATCAGAATCTTAAGCTAAGATTTCTGACCACATGTCTAGGTTATTTTCAACTGTTTTCTGCTATGGGGAATTAACTTATGTGAGTTTTCCCTTGTCTCTGTATATTTTGTAAAATTGCTAGTGTAGTCTGTAGTCATGGAATTAATCAAATCCATGTCTGGCTTATACAGTGCTGAAAACCATGACATGGGTTCACTGGAACTCATGAAACTAATTGGCCATAGAGAGTTAAAATCCCCATGGCATTATCAGTGAAGCTTAAACAGACTTAGTTTTCTTGATTAAAATTAAGTTCCTTGATCCTTTTAATTAGCATCTTCTTCAAAAATCACTTTTCTTATTAAAGCATAGTAGAGATGTCTGTGTTCTATAGTCAGAGCTGTTTCTATATATTAAGGAAATTTTCCCCTAAACTTTTTAGTTGATTCTTTCTGTAGTAATGGAGGCCTATAAGTCATAGAATAGGAGAAACAATTTATCCTGTCAGCAGAAACACAGAAAAGACCAAGAGTTTTATATGATTCAAAACTTGTTCATGCTGTTTACTATAACTACAAGACCTCGAATTTTCTTGCTGTAAATGACCTTATCTAACTCCCTTTGATGTAACCATGACTGTAATGCCTTATCTTATGATGTCCTTGCTGAGTTGTAGCCCCAACGTCATTGCTTTACTTGATACCATGTTGCAAGTGTGCCCCTGATTTGCTAACACATAATACTGAGAATGAATCAGGAAGATGAGTTTACAGAAACACCCTACAAAATAGCTTATGACATACCCTTGCTGTCTAGAATCGGCCCACTGGGGAATAAAGCCTCCTTGTTTTCCAGTCATAAACTTCATCTTGGTGGTGTTGATTAAACAAACTTCTGGTATAAAATTATGGATATAACTGATACACAATTTCATCATTTCATACCCACAGGGATAGAATTTCTCCCATTCCATTCATGCCTTTTTGTTACAGAGTTGAAAAATTAATCTCTACTCAAGGTCTCTAATTTAATCAAAGTCCACTTCATGAGAATATCAGAGGTGTGGGAACAGAAAAATAAGATCACCCTGATTTTCTTCCCAAACCCTATTCCCCTTAAAAAAGTTGTTGTTAAATCACACTACCAGCATAAGTCTGTGTTCACACCGAACATACAGCTGTGCATTGAACCTATCCTCCTGAAAACATACCGCATGGAACCCATAACCCATCACTGGGCCAAGAAGCATCAAGGGATGGTGGAATGTGGCAGTGAGATTTTGGCTGTTTCTTTTTTCAGTCCTAACTAAAATATGAGATTGGGTAATTTTTGGTTCCAGGTAAAAAATATGACCACATATACAGAATTCTTTCCATCTGAAAATCATTTTGATAAGAATTTGAGTCAAACCTTTGGGGTCTCTCCCTTGTGAATTGTTATTAACCTCCCAGTTCTCAGGACTGGAGATCAATTGGTATCAGCCAGGGTCTGCCTTCTGAAGCTACTTCAAACAAGATTGTATTTCAGTCATGTATTTTGAATTCTCTTTCCTTTCTTTTTTTGTCCTTGAAGTTTAATTAGATTAAACAGTCAGTTACATGCCTTCACCATGGCAGTTTCCTCAGGCTAATCTCTCTAGGTATTGAAACCATCTGTGTTCAGAGCTATAGTTGAACACAACCCCAATATATAGACATGTGAGTATATATGTATATGTATATGTATATGTATATGTATATATATCCGTAATCCTAAAATCATGTAACTATCTCTCTACATACATTTTAAGGTGATTCTTACAAGAAAATAGAAATTGTAGGTTTTGTACGGAATATGTTTCCTTGCTTAAATACTCGTAAGTCTGATAGCTTCATTTCTGCAGAATCTCTGGTGCAGTTTTTGATGCTTATAGATTGTCATGGATTTTCTGTAGCCAGCAAGCATTTGATCTTTTCCCCAATATGCTCTTGATTTTTAAACTCGGTAAAGGTTAAAAATTCATAGACTGGTAAGATAAAGCTATTGGTGCAAAGTATGGTAGTTTAAATTTCTTCTTATCTATATATGATTTGTGCTCAGGGGTCACCCCAGGCTGTGTTGGGGTGTGCCAGAGATTAAGCTGGAGTCATCTGCATGGTCCTTAACCCCTGTACTTTCTCTGTGCCCTCATCCAGTAGATATTTAACTGTTAGGTCCTTCACTGTGAGACATGAATTCTGTTAGAGAATCTCAGAGAGGAAAAATCACTATTAGCCAATATTTCATTCAGAATATATCTATTAATCTTTCCTTGGAGCCACAATGTTAAGACGGTAAACTAGATATTTTTTATTCACTTGAAATATTTTTTATCTTGGGAAAAGGGAAAATAAGGATAGAAGGCACTTGATTTATGGCTCTCGGTTCTTTTGGCAAAATGATCCTACTAATTAATTTATCAGATTATTCTTATCACATCCTCTCAAGTCTTTTTCTGAGAGTCTGGATTATGTTTGCAAGTGAACAAAAGAAATGTTGATCATTGTGTCTCAACTCTATAGGAATTATGGAATATTTTAGAATTCAATTTTTTGAAGCTTTTATTTTCATTACTTAGAGCTACATTTATTTAAAGGATAATGATGCAGGGCTCTGATAATACCAAAGAAAAGTCATTGAAAAGTAATCATTGCAATTAATTATATATTTATTTTTAAAATCTATTTATGAAATATTTTTATAATTTTTAAAATTTAACATATATGCAAAATAATTTGCTTCATTCAGATTAATTAAAATTTCTCTCCAGTATGCATTAATGATTTACTTGGAAGTTACCTTGCACAAATGTTTGAGATTATATTTATATTATCAATGTTATACATGTACAGACAATACAGCATGAATTCTATATTATGTTTTTCTTCACACGTGATGATTTAAGTTGGTCTATTTCTACTGCTGTGCAAGCAGTATCTGTTTAAGGTTGTCAGTGGTTCACTGAATAGCTTCTATTCATGACTCCAGATCTGTCTTTTCTCATCCAAGCTAATTTCTTCCTGTTTTACCCTGGAGGCTAGACAGATATGAATTAGTCCATAACTTGAGCTTATGTTTTCTGGATGCTTTGGTCTAGTGGAAGACTTGGCCATTGATCAGGGTATTCTTAAACTTTTACTTTAGGTGGTTGCTTTTCTGTCCAATGGGGCCTTCAGACTTGCTGCATTATGTTCTTATGTCCACATGCTGTTTACGTCCATGCCATCTCACCTGTTTTCTACTGCCTAAGAAAGTCCTCTGAGTTAGAAAGTCCTCTGTTGCCTTGTTACTATGTCTTCCCTGTGAGCCCATCACATTCTACCATCTTTGTGCTGAGACTCTTTGTAAATGCACCCCTCAAATTATCCTGGTTTGAATGAACCAACTCTTTCATGTAGGGCACTTAAATGATTAGGAAAAAAGAAAGATTTAGAGTAGAGAGTCATTGTACATTACTTTTGTTTTAAACAATGAGGGGTTGATAGAGGAAGAACTAAAATTGTGACTTATATTTTTTTAGGAAAAGTATTTGACACTCTTAAGATAAACATAGTTGTTTTCCTTTTGCCCAGACAGATATAATTTGTTTATGTTGTTTTAGCCTTGTATTTGTTTAGTTTTGTATGTAGCTAAAAGTTCAGTTAAGGCAAATTTAATGCACAAATATGGGTGAAGAATGATCATAATTGAGATATTACCCATAAGTAAGATAGAATTTTTTATTGTGAAAGTTTCCTATAAGTGTCTCCTACTGACCTTGGGATCATCTCCTTTCATAGTAACCCTGCTGATGGAATTTTTGAGAATGACAAATAATTCTGTCAGTAGTGATTATAGTTAGTCTTTCCTTTGGCAAGTGTTTAAAAGGTATTACTATATCTGTTATTCATTACGTTATTCCCCTTCTATTCAACAGCTACATGAGCTATAGCATACTAAATGTAGGACTCTAAAAGCGTGTACCTTTGCTGAGAAGTGGAGTAATGACGGACAAAGAACAAAATCTCTGCTCACTTAGGAGTCTCATAAGTAAAATACAGGATAGGATAGGTTGAAAACAGATTTTTTTCAGTTTTTTATTCTTTTTTTTTCTTTTGGGTCGCACCTGGCAAATGTTCAGGGTCTACTCATTGCTCTGCATTCAGGAATTGCGCCTCGCAGTGCTGGGGGAACATATTGGATGCCAGGGATCAAACCTGGGTTGGCTGGATGCAAGGTAAATGCTCTACCCACTGTATTTGTATTTGCATGCAAGGCAAATGCTCTACTCAATTTTTAGCTTATTTATATATTTTAGCTTATTTATTATTCTTATTTATACTCTTAGGGCACCCAGACTATAACCCTGAAGGGCTTTATTACATTAAAATTTCCTTTGAAAGGAGTCATAAATTGCCAAGAGTTGAGAATTTAGAGTCATAATTCTTATGCTCAACTTGAATTTTTCACTACCCTGTGATAGTTATTTTTTAGATGGTTACAAATTCACTTGTATTATTACGTAATCTATTTAGTGCCTATATGCTAATCATACCTTGTTCAAATAGTACTGCAGAGTTCCAAATATGAACTTGACCATCCAAACCTTGTTTGAGACACTTGTAAATTTTGCATTAATTGAGCAGATAAAAAAACAAATGGATAATAAGAGACTTTTCATAGTATTCTTTTAGTTATACATAAGTAGGCCACTGGACTTAACAAATTAAAGAATATTAGTTTTTTCACTAAAGAAAAAGTTTCGCATGGCAGAGCCTGGCAAGCTATCTGTCTCATATTTGATATGCCAAATACCAGTAACAATTATAGACTGTTACTATAATTGTAGTATAAAACATAAAAGACCTGATGAATGGTTTGAGGCTCTTTATGTTCCTGGAGCAAGCAGATGCCCTTGGGCTCTACTAGCATGTGACAGGACATATAGAGATGTTACTGGTGCCCGCTCGAGCAAATGGATGATGAACGGAAGACAGTGATAGTGATAGTTAAGAAAAAGTTTACTTATCAAGAATTAGACACATCAGACAAAAATCAATAACTTTATATATAACCCAACATCTTTGAAGCGTTACTTGAAGCATTTGAACTTAGAAAGGAATTTATTTATTAAAACATTAGTCTGAAAAGATATATGTATAATTATTTTGTTATATCACAATTCACAGTAGCTATGATCTGGGAACAACCCTCATACCCAGAAGTAGATGAATGGATAAATATGTTGCATGTGTGCCTAAAGGAATACTACTCAACTATGAAATACATTAAATCATGCCTTTACTACATCTTTGTTGTATCTAGAGGGAGACATGTTAAATAAAATTATATGAAAAAGGACAAATAGTGGATAATCTCCCTTATAGGTGGTATATATATAAATAAAAAAACCCAGCATTTCATGACAACTCTTGGACTTTGAATATAGACAGAACTTCAGTTATCAAGTGTGTAGGGAGGAGAGAGACAAGGGAGAGAGGGGAAGGCCAGAAATGACACAGAGCCATGAGCAAAGTTCAGGAGACACGCTGGTATCGTGTTTGTTTTCCCTGTTTTAGTTCTTTTCCAGCCAAAGCCTTCATAGGTATCAAGGTCGATTAGAACGTTCCTTCTGAATCCTAAACTTTGTCTCTGAGGTTTACTTTCTAATCAGACTTTCACTTTGTTCAAGGTGTAGATCCATTTTTAATTCATTTGCAAAGAATCTACCCCATTCTTTGTTTCACCACCCATATACTCCATTCCAAATAAAATCTTGACAAAGAAAATTATGCATGCCTTGGAAAATGAGTTTTGCTATCAATTTTCTTTTCTTTAAGGGACAATATAAGGCATATTCAGGGATTCCTGGTAAAAATTCAGAATATATCTTATTTCTCACACTTGTTTTTGGCTTGGGAGATGATGATAATTTTTACTTTCACTGGTCTTGGCTTTATAACTCTACTGGAAGTTGGTGAAAAAAACAACACTATATGGTTGGTCTGAAAGGAAATTAGAAATTATTTTGATGCTGACCTGATGTTAACTGAGGACAGGGCTGAATTTAAGCAACAGAGTTGGCTTATTTGGATTACAGTCCCCTTTCCAACCTTCAAATTGTTGACATTCACAGGAATTGTGTGAAGCCAATTTTGTGTTACAAAAATCTTAATTTCCAAAACAATGTAAATGATACATCTATGGCAATAATTACCTGACTCTAATGATGCCTCTTCGCCCTCTCTAATGTGGAAGACTAGCCCTGGAGAAACTGGATCTATCACTGCTGGAGAAGCTTGCTCTAACCTGCCCTGGATCCGAGGGTCCTGCTCTGTGCTCGGACGGTATCAAGTATCCCCAGTGAGGAATCCACCACTTCTCTTGGAAGCTCTTCCAATAATCTGTCTATCGCGACTTTTTTCCCAGACGGTAAGGCTTGTTTTATGCAGCTGTGTTTAGCCAGATGTCCCATGTGGTCATTCTTCCATCATGCCCTATTATGCGTGGACCACAAAATTCTCATTTGGACTTTAGCATTCGGAAGAAAATGGAGAATGTCATCAATCAGTTTAAAGATTTGAATCATAGTGTTACATTTTTGCTCTTAGTTAAGCCTCTGGGATACCCATGACTTGTTTGTTGGATTTGACAGATATCAAACAGGGTAAACTATAGCTTTAGTTCTTATCATCACTCAGTTCCACAGTGACAAGACCGGTCTTAAGTCCTCACCATTGTGGCTTCACCATCATGGGTATCTAGTGTCATAAGGGACATGAGACATCCATTTGACCAGCACACCAAATGTTCTTGGCCTCATTTCCAAGTAGTACTCTATTGGAATTTTATCCAAAATTTTCTGGATTCTGTCATTACTGGTTCTCTGCTTTTCATAACCTCTCATTCCTATTGAACAGCTGTGCTTCTGATTAATTTTCTCTGGAGGTCTTCACTTTTCAACAGTCTGTACAAGGGAACTTTTTGAAGTAAATGGAACAATGGGCCCATCCTTGCTTTGTTCCAGCCAGTTAGTCTTCTACGGTTCAGAAAAATTCTGGAAGCCAGACCCTAAACTAAACAAAATTAAGAATTTATTGAAATATTTCTTAAAAGAAATATGAGCCTTGGCATCGTGAATATTGTGGTTATTGATTATTCACTCAGAGATCAGACTAACAGTATATTTTCTTATATATACCAAGAATACACTTCTATTCTAAAAACAGCAGTTTACTTCTATTTTTGTATATTTTAGGAAACATTTATTATAACACCATGGATAGGCATTTACAAAGCTGTTCTTGACAGGGTTTCAGTCATACAATGTTGCAGCACCCATCTGTCCACCAGTGCACATTTCCCACCACCAACAAAAATGGACAATTCTATTTATCTGTTTGTTTGTTTATTTATTTATTTTATTGTCTTCTTTTTAAATTTTAATGTTTTTAGTATTTTATTATACCACCATGAGATATACAATTACAAAGATGTTCATGTTTGGGTTTCGGGTCACACAGAGTTCCAGCACCCATCCTTCCACCAGTGCCCATTTCCCACCACCAATGCCCCCAATTCCCTCCCTCTCCCCTAGCCTGCCTCTATGGCAGGTTCTTATCTCTTTTCTCTCTCTTTCTCTTTCTCTCTCTCTCTTTCTCTCTTCCTTCTCGTACACATTGTGGATTGTAATACATACATTTCAAGGTTAACATGTGTATCTTTTTACTTATATTCAATGCTCAGTTCTAGGCTGGTATTATCTCTTTCGATAATTATTAACACACTATTCCCTTCTCTGTCTTACCTAACCTCTTACTCCCACACATTTATGGTAGGTTCCACCTTTCACAAGACCTCCTGATACATGTTTTGGCTGACCTTGGATAATGGCATCATACTATCTATCTATCTATCTATCTATCTATCTATCTATCTATCTATCTATCTATCTATCTATCTATCTATCTGTCTGTCTGTCTGTCTGTCTGTCTGTCTGTCTGTCTGTCTGTCTGTCTGTCTGTCTGTCTGTCTGTCTGTCTGTCTGTCTGTCTGTCTGCCTGTCTGTCTGTCTGTCTATCTATCTATTGTATCACTTGTCCTCCCATTGTTCATCGATTTGCTCAAGCGGGCACCAGTAAAGTCTCCATTCATTGGGAATGAGGTTCACTATTGTTACTGTTTTTGGCATAATGAATACACCATGGGTAGCTTACCAGGCTCTGCCGTGGCTCTGGGTTCATCCCGAGGGACCCAGTCTTTTCTATGTCAGACCATCAACCATCCAGGGACCCATGGGGCAGAGCCCTGGGTATAGACAAGCCTGTCTCCTGTCTGCCACCTGCCAATGCAGCCGGGCACCATAGCCACACCTGCAACACCTCAAGGGGCAGGTGATATAAAGACATACTGCACGGAAATGAACAATGTCAGCAAAAACTAAGTCTAAGACTCCAAGTCAGAACTGAAGTTACCAAGGGCAGAACCCCATAGGGAATGGGGAAGGAGAGGGACACTGTGGTGGTCAGTCTGGTGTGGTTATGTGGTAGCCCTCAAACACATAACATTGACACTTCTGTAAACCAATGTTACATCAACAGAAATCAGCAAAAAAAAAAGTTCATGCTACTTCCTAGTTCACAAACATGCCTACTGTAATATGCACAACATTTATGTTTAGCATCATTAAGCACGGATTTGATTGCATGGCATTTCTTTCCCCATGTATTCGGGTTAAGTAGATAACATACAGTCTTTCTATACTGTCTCTCCCCCACCTCCTTTAATGCAAATAAATGCAGTCATTCTGTATCTGTCTTTCTCCTCTGGCTAATTTCACTCAGCATGATCCTTTCCAAGTCCATCCATTTATAGGCAAATTTCATAACTTCATTTTTCCTAACAGCTGCATAGTATTCCATTGTGTAGATGTACCACAGTTTCTTTATCCAGTCATCAGTGCTTGGGCACTCTGGTTGTTTCCAGTTTCTGGCTATTGTGAATATTGCTGCTACGAACATAAAAGTGCAGATGGTGTTTGTGCTGTGTATTTTTGGCTTCCCAGGGTATATCCCCAGGAGTGGTATGGTTGGGTCAAATGGGAGCTCAGTTTCTAGTCTTTAGAGGAATGTCCATACTGTTTTCCATAAAGGCTGTACCAGTTGACATTCCCACCAACAATGAACGATCCTAGTTCTTAAAGTAACTGCTTTTCACTATTTTCTTGGGGCATTCAGCTTATCGACTCTTATCATTTTCATTCCCTGGCATTTTCTTCATAGCACTTAACAGCCATTGTTTCTCTTAAAATTGGAGCCACACACGTGGAGCTGAGGCTTAGGAGGGGATCTGGATTCCTGAAGATTAGTCAGAAGTTTAAAGCCTGAGTATTCAGGTCTTGGGCCCAGCAGTGCTCTGGGGACATTAAGGCCACCTTGGTGGTACTTGAGGACTGGAGCCACACCTTGCGGTCTCAGTGACCCATACTTAAGTACTAAACCCAGACTTTGCAGTAGGCTTTTGAATTATTTCCCTGGTCCTCTATTCATTTTATTAATAAAGCCTCCTTATGGATTTCTTTGTAATGCAAGTACATCATGACTATGAATAAAGGAAACTTCGATCTTCCAAATACTATTTTCTCTTTAGGAAACTATGAGCTTATATATATATATCTGGTAGCATTTAAAATGCAAGAATAGTCTACTACATAAAGGAATGTTGAAGTACAATATTAGGAAGCTTTATGAATTTTCTCACAGATCTCTTTGCCTATGGATTTATATCACAATTAAGTGTTTATTCTAATTTATACAGCCCCCCAAACCAAGTTTTCTGGTGAAAAATGGCGTGACTCAAACTTTATTGATATTACTGAGTATACATACATATTCAAACTGAGTATATATATTATATATATATACTCAGTAAGATATATACTAAGTAATATCAATAAAGTATATACTCCATAATATCAATAAAGTTTATTGTGTATTATATACATATATAGAAGTAACAATTACTTCTTAAATATCAGAAAATAGAGAAGAGGTGGAACTTGAGCTAGATCTTGAGATCTAAATATAATTTAGTCTTCTATTAAGAAGACAACCAAATATTTGCAGAAATTCAGAAGAGTAAAAGAATAATATAGGTTTAGAAATGAAGATTTCTGTAAAGTAGACTATAGAGATAATCAGATTTTGGCAAAGTTCAGATTCTAATTCGCAAACTTTGTTCTTATTTTATAGAATACAGGTCATTAAAGACATTATAAAAGTTACTAAAGATATTATGGTAGGGAAAGCTTTTATAAGATGTTTTAAGAAAGTTTGTCATGAGACACTGTCACTGTCTTCCCGTTCATCATCGATTTGGCTCGAGCGGGCCCCAGTAACATCTCCATATGTCCTGTCTCATGCTAGTAGAGCCCAAGGGCATCTGCTTGCTCCAGGAACATAAAGAGCCTCAATCCATTCCGGAATGAGGTCTATAATTGTTACTGGTATTTGGCATATCAAATACAACACAGGTAGCTTGCCAGGCTCTGCCGTGCAGGTAGCATACTCTTGTAGTCATCTCTAAGTCCAGCATTTATTGATGAACCAGATGTGGAAAATGGAGGCCCTCATGGAGTGGGGGGTCGTCTGGCTTGTTGCAAGGCTCTGCTGGGGTGGCGGGCCAGGGTTAGAACCCGCCATCCCTCCCGGGCGCCTCGTGAGCAGCTGGTCACAGGGAAAGCCATTAGCAGCTCTGCCCCATGTCTGTGAGTCTCTGGACCGGCATACCTGAGCCGGATTTAAAAAAAAAAAAAAACTGCTGCAGGGTGGATCTCGATGAGCCGGGCTGTGATAGGCTGGTCTGCTGGGTGGAGGTCTGACGAAAGAGAAGTCCGGATGTGGAAAATGAAGGCCCTTATGGAGTGGGGAGGGGGGTCGTCTGGCTTGTTGCAAGGCTCTGCTGGGGTGGCGGACGGAGTAATAAAAAGAAGGTATAATTATGGAAGTAAAGGACTAAAGCCTAGAAAACTAGTTATGGGAGGTTCTGAGGTTGGCAGTGTCTGCAGAACAGGTAGTGTGTATAAATGGGAGACAGAATTAAGCAGCACCAAATGCTCTGTTCTGTAAGCCACCAAACGTTGATTGGATATCCAGGTAGTGCAAAGGAAATATAAGAATAGAAAAATGTACTATCTTATTATTGCCTTATTTATATATAATCATCAATAAATGATGGTTCATCAATAAATGGTGGTTCATCAATAAATGCTGGACTTAGAGATGCCTACCAGAATATGCTACCTGCACGGCAGAGCCTGGCAAGCTACCCGTGTTGTATTTGATATATATGCCAAATACCAGTAACAATTATAGACCTCATTCCAGAATGGATTGAGGCTCTTTATGTTCCTGGAGCAAGCAGATGCTTTGGGCTCTACTAGCATGGGACAGGACATATGGAGATGTTACTGGGGACCGCTCGAGCAAATCGATGATGAACGGGAAGACAGTGACAGTGATAAATGAGTATGCTTATAATAATGTAAGTGTCTACAACCCCATCCAAAACATTACTTTTTTAATGAAAACTAATTTTATCACAGCTATATTGGTTTACAAAACTATGTTTTAGGATTAGAGTTTCACATCTTTTCAAACTACATATTGTTGTGAGGCTGGAGAGATAGTACTACAGGAAACATGCTTGCCTTGCGCACAACAGACCCAGGTTAAATCCCCGACATGCTGTGTGTTTTGCAAAGCCGACCCACCAAGAGTTATTCCTGAGCATACGGCCAGATACACAGCCAGATGTGGCCAAAAGTAGAAAACAGAAATGCGTCTGTAGATGTGTGAAACACCTCTGAGGTGCCGTTCTCTCCACCACAACCCACTGGTCGTATGTTCGTCATCCAAATGTCTGTAAGAATGTTAGTGATAAGCCCATTTTTATTCCTGACATTGACTATGCGTTTGCTTTGAAAATTCCCTATGTGCTTTTATTTTCTATGTTTGTATTTTGTGGGTTTTTCCTATGATGTTGATATTTGAACATTTTCTTAATCCTATTTAGGGTTTGGAAACTTTTTAAATTTGATGAAGTTTTCCATCACTTTAGAAAAATTTCCAGCCTTTATATCCTGAGAAAATGCTCTTCCAATCCTTGCCTCTGAAAGAACTAATTAAATCTGTTAGGCTTACTTATATCCTTTAAATATCCTACCCTTTTCTCAGTATTTTTTATCATATGATTTCTCTCTTGGACTTTTTTTTCACTTGTTTTTGTTTCTATAACAAAATGCTTTCCATGTAACTAATCAGCTATTGTACTCATCCTCCCTGTATTTAATCTATTTACTAGCTGGATGTGAGATTCTCATTAAGTGTATTGTACTGCTTATTGGCTGAGTATCAATTTTGGTAACCTAAACTATTGCTAATGATTTAATTTTCGATATACGTAATGTCTATTATATAGATGATAAATACAGAGTCTCTTGAATTTTATCATTTCTCACTTAAAACTTTAGGCCCTCCACCCCTCCCTCCCTCCCTCCTTTTCTTCCTCCCTTCCTTTCTCCCTCCCTCCCTCCCTCTCTTCCTTCCTTCCTTCCTTCTTTCCTTCCTTCCTCCCTCCCTCCCTCCCTCCCTCCCTCCCTCCCTCCCCTCCTTCCTTCCTTCCTTCCTTCCTTCCTTCCTTCCTTCCTTCCTTCCTTCCTTCCTTCCTTCCTTCCTTCCTTCCTTCCTTCCTTCCTTCCTTCCTTCCTTCCTTCCTTCCTTCCTCTCTCTTTCCTTCTTTTCTTTCCTTCTCAGAAAAAAACTCTTTATTAAAAATATTTAACTACTGTTGTCACTTAGGATTTCAGACATTTTTTCTCAGGTTATACAAACTAATGTACAACGAGTCTGTTATCTTGTTCCCCAACTTCTCGACACTTTATCCATTCTTAATTCTTCTTAGCCAGCCCTAATTCAGTTCCTTGAGGACCCATTTATACTTGCCTGGAACTCTTCTCTTCATTCCTGCATTCCTCTTCTTTAAGGGTCAGTTTACAAATTGTTTTCTGACAGAATACTTCTGCATTATTCAATCTAAACTGGCCCATCTGTTCTTTTTTTGTGTTTTGTTTTCTGTTTTTTGTCAAGATTACTCATTAAACTGTGTAGTTATCTCCACCAAAAAAAAGTCAGTGCCAGAGGCACAGGTTTTTTTGTTCCTAACCCCATAATCCTAGGATCTAATTTGGTGTTTACTACATAGTAAAAGCTCTTATTTTTTATTATTATTATTATTATTATTATTATTATTATTATTATTATTTTAAATTAAGGATCTCTAAATTGAAATCCCCCTTCTAAAATTATGTTCCTTTCCCTGCCATGTTACACATACACATGCACACACACACACACAAACCAAACAAACCATTTCTTAACTATTTACTCTATATATACATGATTGTGGTTTACTCACTGAGTGTTTTAGCAGGTCAGCATATTTTTATAATATACTTAGTTATTGTTTTTATATTAAAAACTAATATAGGACACTAGAATAGCTCAGAAACAGTGAAATTTGTCTGCACATTTGAAGTCGTTTGTTTAGTTAGCTTGGCTAGATTTCCAGTATCCTTCCATTTCAAAATATAAGAATAAATTTTGTTAACTAATGCCATCTAAAACTACCCAGTTGTCAGTGTGAACAAAATCTAGATTTTTAGACAATCAACCTTTGCTTCCTTTCTGCTTTTATGCAATTTTGAAAATTGACCTTTGCTTCCTTTCTGCTTTTATGCAATTTTGAAAATTGATTTTGCATTGCACTCCACCCGCCCCACCCTCGTCCCCAATGCAGGGTTTCCCTTTGCACACACACATAGAACAAGATGTCAGGAAGAAACATGAGTCATCGGAAAATGGAAAAGGAATGTCACAAATATCGAGATGAGATTACTGCTCATCTAATTTTCATTTTCTGCTCTGAATCATTTCTTTCCACTGAAATGGAAGCAGCTAAAATTCTAGTTAGGTAATTTTTTAAGAGTGTGAAGGTGTTTGGGAGATGGTGGGAAGGATTTAAGAAGAAAGAGGAGCTAATGCTCTTGTTAGTCTCTGTGTTAATATATCCACGTATCTTTTGTTTACAGTGGTTGGGAGGAGAATCTTTAGGACTTTATGGCACTTGTGGTTGTTAATAGAAGCACTGATTGATGTGTGTTCGTCTGACACACTGGCTCCAAGTTCTATTGTGATGAGAATAGCACTAATATTGCAAGCAATCAGACACTAGAAAATAGAAGGTTATTCTAGAATTTCAAGATCAGTATTCCGATGGCATGCAGTATGTTCAATACAAATTCTCCAGATATTTGCCTAGAAAACATTTATGTTTTTATTTACTGTCATGGGAAAAATGATCTTTGACTTGCAGGACACTAGCAAATAATAGAGATTTGTTTTTTCATGAGTACTGAATACTCTGATGGTCCTTGAGGTAAGTGTATTTTAAATGTCTAACTGCTCTGAATTACCTTGAAAACTTGTTTCTCTACATTTTTTTTTTGCAGAAAGAATATTGCTTCTGGGTCCAAGGACAAAGCCCAAAGGGTTGCAGTGCATACTTTGCAGAGGTGAGGCACTGAATCTGATAAACCACCCACCCTACTGAATCCAAATGGCGTCATTTGATGTGTGTTTTCTCAGCGCAATTATTTTTCATTCACAGGCAATGGTGATGACTCATACTGTCCCTTTTGAGTATTGAGGCTGATTTCTGTCAGGATATTTTCCAATTCACCAGACAGTTTATTAGATATTTTGTCTAGTTGGAACTCTTCAGAGGGAAGCCCTTAAACAAACATATCAGCATTTGTTTATACTAGCTTCACATACACCTTCCATTTAGTAGAAACTGTACTTGATTGGAATTTCTAATTGTTTTCTCAGGCTTTCTCAACAAAGTACTAGAGTCTTGGTGACTTAAACAGTACACATGGGTGACCTCTCCGATCTCGAGCTTAGAAATTTGAAATCTCAGGATAAGCAGGGTTGGTACTCTGAGGGCTGCTCCAGCCTTTCTCCTGGGCTTGCACACAGCCATGCTCTGTCCTGTCTGCATGTGCGTCTCCTTAGCTCCCCTCTGGAGATGGATTTGTCCGAACTTCCCTCTTCTTAGAAAGGCACCAGTTAATCCAGTTGAGCTCACTCTGATGACCTCCATTTCACTTGATTACCTCTATAAAGACCTTTTCTCTGGGGTCAAATTCTGAGATACTGGGGTTATAGATTTTGACACAGGAAGTTTACACGGCAGTGAACCCAACTCAACCATTAACAGAGACTATTTTTTTTCTTTTTTTTTTCTCTAAACCTCTCTAAGTCTCTAAAGTGGTCTCTTCGGTTCAATAGTCCTGATTCCTTCCACAGAATCTCCTGGACTCTTACTAATTATCAGCTGATCTCATTATTAAGGTTGTTAAATAGCTGACCACACATTTAACAAGATGTTTCCGTCAATATTTTTATAGCCTTCAAGAATTATTACAGCATAGTCACTTTTCCTTTTCTGAACTTCTCCAGGTCATTTACCTTTTAATACTTTATTTTTTATTTATTTATCTTTGCTTTTTGGGTCACACCCGGGATGCTCAGGGGTTACTCCTGGCTCTGCACTCAGGAATTACTCCTGCCTGTGCTCTGGGGACCATATGGGATGCCGGGGATCGAACCCGGGCCGGCAGGTCGGCTGCGTGCAAGGCAAATGCCCTATCCACTAGGCTATCGCTCCGGCCCCATTACCCTTTAATACTTTAAAGATGATTTATCATGAGGCCTTCTCACTGTACATTTGTAATAGTTTTATCAACATGATTTCACTTTACTTAAAAGTTGATATTTTTTCTGGCATTTTTTCCTCTCATTCTTCAAAATTTTTAACATAGTTCCACATCCCTCAATTGGTACTTGAGGAATTTGTTTATGCTCATAGAGTGGTATAGATACTCCAGAATTTGAAAATGAACTATGTAAAATGAGAGTCTGAACTATGTAGCTCATAGTAGGTAAAAGTTACATGGGGGAAAGAAATTGCATAAGGTACTTAATGAACAGAATGTCTGTGTTTGAACTCTGAGTCAGCTCTTTGTCCATGATGTGATTTTAGAAATGTTTCCTGTCCTTTCTGTACCTCAGTTTTTTCTATGAGTATAATACAGATATTATTAATACTTGCCTCACAGAGCTCCTATGAAAAATAAATAAGATGTCACATTAAATATGATGCATACAGTACTTAGCCAGTGTGATTTAGTCATAAAATATTGATTATTTCCATATTTCAACATTTCTGACTTCAGGATGAATCTTGTAATTAATGTTAAAGAAAATATGATAAAAGGAAGTAGGGAATGACAACGTACTTCTCTATATTAATAGAATTGAAAGTTCAGAAATATATTTATAGACCCCAAAATTGCCTCAGTTAAATACCTTGAATGGACACAAATTTACATTTACATATAAAATTATTATTGCATTAAGTATCTCTGAAGGGGCTCAATTATTGATAAATTAATGATTTTAATATTGATTTTTCAGAAGTGTCCTGCTTTGCCTTGTTCATGTGCTTCACCTTAGGCCCATATAGATGACCCATTGTTAGGACCAAGCTATGACTTGCATTCTTTTATCTTTCTCTTCCATCTCCTCTCATCTCATTCCCTTCATCTTCTTTCTCTCTAGTCCTGTTCTTATTCCCTCCTTTGTCCCTTCTTTCCTCGGTCTATTCCCTGCCTCTTCCATCACAGTAATTTAATGAGAGCCAGGCCTTGTGCTTCTACTTAACACTCAAGGGTTCTTGGGGCGGGGGCGGTGGGAGGAAAATAGTTTTACTTAAAGAAATTTACTTAGAGGAGTAAGAGGGAGGGAAAGAGTTGTGTGTTCAAGGCCACATCTCAGACTGAGCTGCAGCTTGATGTCAGGGGGGGAGAATGGACCTCAGATTTTAAATGAAGTCTCATTCTTGACCCTGGGGAGTTTGTGACCCAGAGGTACTTTAAAAACTAGGAATTAATTGTAGAATATGGTGGTAAACACATCAATATAAAAGACAGTGTTGTACTGAGGCCAGAGCAATTGGTCAGTGGATAGGACACTGGCTTTGCACATGGCTGTACTGATTTTGGTCCCTGGAACCACATAATGGTCCCATGAGCCCAGTCAAGAGTGATCCTTGAATGCAGAGCTAGGAGAAAGTCCTGTGTACTTCCAGGTGCTCAAAACCAAACCAAAAAATAAAACCAGTGGTGTATTATGCTTAGCTTTGGGGTTAAATAACACCTCTCATGTGAGGTGATATGGGCTTGGCTAGCCAGGCACAGGTGCGTGGTGGTAACAGAAAAAGAATGTGTTGGAGAGCATCAGGAGATAGTGGAAACCGCAGTGGTAGGAGAGCTGAATTCACAAAAGAAGCCTGCTTTTATATAAAATGGCCTAAACTTGACGTTTGGGGTAAGGAGAAGGTGAAGAATTTTAACCTCTGTACTGCCACACACCCTTGTTTTTTAGAGAGATAAATTCCATTTGATTGAACAACTTTGATTTATATAATGCTTAAGTATATAATCTCAAGTATGGCTAAAGTTATGATTTATGCTGTTATAAGACTAGGTTGCTAACTAATAGCTCATAAAGATATAGAGCTTGGTTATTGTCTCATACTAATTTTTTTATATTTTATATATTTTATTTATATATTAATATATGTGTATATATGTATATACACACAGTATTGCTGTCTTCCCGCTGTTCATCAATTTGCTCAAGTAGTCACCAGTAACATATCCATATGTCCTGTCACAGGCAAGTGTAGCCCAAGGGCATCTGCTTGCTCCAGGGACAGAAAAAGCCTCAAGCCATTCTTCAGGTCATGGAATTGAGGGTCCATAATTGTTATGTCTCATACTAATTAACCCTAGTAAGTGTTTGGAATTTATGAAAATCAATTAACACTAATAATGGAATGTCCTACTCTATAGAAGTTTCATAGAAAAGCTACAAAGAGAGAAGTATTCATTATACATTTTGGTTTTGTTTAATTTTCCATTAGAAATAAAGTTTTCTTTTAAGTAAGCTATTTCTTTTGTGTACTTAAAAACACCAAATTTCCATGTTAAATTGAACAGATATGATAAAGTTTATGTATTAGGGAGATTTATAGGATATTTAAACATGAAAATCACCGTACCTTATTATTGCTGTGATGATCATTTTTTGGCAATGCTCAGGGGGCTATCCCTGGCTCTGCACTCAGGAATTACTCCTGGCAATGCTGGGGTAACCATATGGGATGCCAGGGATTGAACATGGGTTTCCACATGCAAAGGCAAATGCCCTACCCACTGTGCTATCACCCCAACCCTGTAATGATCTTTTGCTGCAGTGACCTTTCATTTTGTTGCAATGATATTTGATGTTTTTTTGCTGTTGCTCACTTTCTTGTGGTGTTTGCTAGATGCTGAACATGTGTGGAGGATGACAATGGCAGTGCTGTTGGGATCACGCTTGGCAGGTGAGACCATGCCGGGGATCAAACTTATGAGCTCATATCCCTAGCCATATAATCTCTATTTTTGAGACGCCTACAATTAAATGATAAATCGCATCTTCCCTGCATCTAATAGTGTGAGCTGTTCACACTAACAGAGTTTATCAATTCCTCGTAGTAAAACATTCATTGTAGTATTTCTCATTCATTTGTATTTAGTTTTGTTTTGATCTTTTTTAATGATGAGAATTGAAAAAAATAGAAAACAGTCAGATATTTTTTTCCAAGCATGTCCTAATTTAGATGCCTTAATTAGAATTTCTGTCTTCAATTTTTACAGAGAAGCCACTGTTGCAAAAAAGAATGTGTTTACATGTGAGAAGGTTTTGGATAAGGAAAACTAGAGATTGTGAACTTTGTTTGAGACATAAAGTTGGCAGAGGGCAGGGAGGCAAGTAGTAATGGAGTGTCAGTAATTTGTTTAGCTTTAAATGTACCATCTAGAAACAATTTGACAGCTTGGTTAGGTGTGTGTGTGTGTGTGTGTGTGTGTGTGTGTGTGTGTGTGTGTGTGTGTACCTTTGTGTAGTTGCTACTATTCTTTTTGACTCTCATGACTGCCCTTTAGAACCTGGAAAGAACATGGAGTTCATGAAATAAAAGCAAATGTAAAAGGTCAACTTGCAGCTTATCAACTCGGGGTCTTTGACCTGTGCTTATTTCTCTTAGGGGCACACCCATATGGTTTGAGGGAAAACATGCCCTTTGGAAAACAGGATGCTATGGTTCGGGTTTGTCAGACTCCTGGAGCCCTGGGTTTCATTAAAACCTCCCATTTAGTTTTTGCCAATTGCTCTTCTCCTCACTTCAAAATGCCTCACATATTTTAATCCATGTGTTTCATATTCATTTAGACATCTTGTTAAGCTGGGCTGGGGTAAGAATCACTTAGTGTTCAAAAGGACCTTTCCTTAGCCTTTGGTTCTTAGAAATAGAAAGTTATACTTGCCAAATGTAAATGAATCCCAGACCCGTCTTTTCAAAGGAGCTTTGCAAAATGTGTGTGTGTGTGGGTACGGTGGGGTGGGGTGGCGGGAGGCCCTCTAAGTCCCTGTCTTTATTCTTGAGATATTAAGAAATGATAGCCTTGCTCCAAGTGTGGTCTCCTCACAAGATTGTTAAAAATGCTTGGGATCAAATCACAGATTTATAAATTTTAATACTTGATTTTTCTTTCTTCCTTTTCCCTCTTTTCTATTTCTCTCTTTGCCTCTTTTCCCATCTTCCTTCCCTTCCTTCCTTCCTTCCTTCCTTCCTTCCTTCCTTCCTTCCTTCCTTCCTTCCTTCCTTCCTTCCTTCCTTCCTTCCCTTCCTTCCTTCCTTCCTTCCTTCCTTCCTTCCTTCCTTCCTTCCTTCCTTCCTTCCTTCCTTCCTTCCTTCCTTCCTTCCTTCCTTCCTTCCTTCCTCCTCTTTCTTTTTCTCTCTATCAAACCCAATCTCAAATACACTGAACTACAACCATGAATTTATTTGGTTCTTTGAACTAGCTGGAGGTGTGAAATAGCTCTTCAGTACATTTTAGCTATTATTGTTCGAAGGTTTTCTAGACAGATCCACTTTTTATTCAATTTAATCTTGAATTAAATTTGAATTCATCATCCCTCCAAGTATAATGAAAAATATGTCTTGTCTCAGTGGAGGATATTGTTAAATACGGTCTTAGAACCAACCCCCAAGTCATTCCCCTCCTGTCTTTAATCCATCTGTCCTGTAGATTTTATATCTTAAATGCTTTCTAGATGGTGCCTTCATTTCTCTAACTCATGCTATTGACTGTTTAAATATGCTTCATCCTCTTCCCCTGAGCCTAGGTTTCTACAGACACCACTTTGCATTTGTCTTCAGTCCACTAGCCTCCTGATAAGGACTCCACCCTCCACAATGTGCTCTTCCTTCACATAAATATCGGATGCCTCCACTTGTCTTCACTGCCTGGGCCCAGGAACGGTTCCTTATCAATGTCCGTGATGAACTTCCATTTTTGTTCTAATACCCATAGTCCCTGTGATCTGTCTTTGCTCTATCTTTTGCAGTTTAATTCTCACTATCACCTACACCAACCTTTTTTGTTTTTTGTACAAATGTATTCCCTTTAAATGCAACACCTCTTTCCAGCTTTAATCTAACTCTAATGTGTCATTTAAAAATCAGTTTTAATATCACCTCTCTTTGAAAGCAAGTACTTGGCATTGCATGCAAAGTAATAATATTTACTATTTTTTCTTGAGAAAGGGCAAGTAAAGTTTATAACAAATTGAATAAAAGCCTATTTCTATATTTATTTGAGAAATTTATAAATTTATAAAAGTGCTTTATTTCTGGAATGCTTATAATATTTAGAGGAAGTACTTGATGAGATTGCATGAGACTTTGTCAGAGCACTGATGATGATCTGTATCTTGATATGAGTGTACTGAAATAAATATGAAAATATTATAAATACTTAAATAGTGTACTTGACAGGAAACTTTAAAAATGAGCGGGAGTTGGGGAGCTATGGGGATGAAATGCAACCTTATATGGACAGGGCCCTTATTACTGTATTCACCCCTGCAAGCTCTGATGTCTTGCTCTGGTGATGCCCCATGAGCATCAATCTGTGGACCTGAACTGATAGTCATATGTAGTTGGGGGTAGCCCCATGCTCTTGAGCCTCCCCAAAATTCTGTAAATGAAAACAAGTCGCTGATTTTTAAGTTTAACTGAGAATTATTTTAATTCTGTACTACAGATAATTAAAATGATTACAATAATAATAATATTCTAATTAAAATTATAATTATTAATCACTTGATCACTTGAATCCCATTATTCATCAATTTGCTTGAGTGGGCGCCAGTAACATTTCCATTGGACCCTATCACGTGCCAATGTAGCCCAATGGCATCTGGTTGATTCAGGAATATGAAGAGCCTCAAACCATTCCTTCAGGGTCTTTACAAGGAAGTCTGACCATCTTGTAGGTGGGCGGCCACATGATATTTTGACATCCTGTGGGATCCAGTCAGTAACGACTCTAGTCCAGTGGTTGTCTCCAAATCACATTACATGTCCAGCCCATCTGATTTTCGATGCCTTGACAAAGGAGACAGCATCCCTGATTCTGGAATAGCAACAGAGGTCAGAACTCCGATTCCTTCTCTCACTTGAGTGAGGCGTGATATTCCAAGCATAGCTCTTTCGATTCCTCTCTGGGAGGCCCGAATAGCATTCTCATCCTGATTTCGCAGGGGCCCAGGTCTCTGAGGCATATGTTAATGCAGGGAGAATGGCGGAGTCAAAGAGATGTGCCCAGAGCCGGAGGTTCTTTGTCCTTTTAGCTATTTCTTCAATGCCTTTGAAGGCATTCCATGCCGCCTCTTCCTCCTGCACAGCTCAGGTTTTAGGTCGTTCATCATGTTAACTTCTCGACCTAGGTACACATAACTGCTGCATTCAGAGATGTTTGTTCCATTGAGAGTGAATGGGGCCTCAGGAACTAGTTCATTCTTCATGAACATTGTTTTCTTTAGATTCAACTGTAGACCTATCTTTCCACATTCTCGGTCAAAGTCAGCCAGCATTTGTGCCGCTTGGCTAATGTTTGGTGTTATTAGAATGATGTCATCAGCGAAGCGGAGGTGGTGTAGTTGCCGACCATCTATCTTCACTCCCATTCCTTCCCATTCTAATTGTCGCATGATGTTCTCGCGGGTGACGCTGAAGAGTTTTGGTGAAATGGTATCACCCTGTCGAACCCCCTCTTTTGACATCAATGGTCACTTCTTTGTAGAATGGTGAGATCCTGGTGGTGAATCCATAATACAGCTCACAAAGGATCTTGATGTATTGGGTTTGAAAACCATGTTTGGCTAGGGGCTTCGGTGACCGCTTCATAATTATTAATAATTAGAAATATTCTGTAGAATTATTTTGCTGTCAGCAAGTGTGTGTGGTGAGACAGAGAAGGGACCAGTTTGACAATGACAGTTGGAGATAGTAATGCTAGACTAGAGCTGAGCATTGAATGTAGGTGAAGGGACATACATGAAAAACCCTTCAGTGTCTATATTGTAAACCAAAATGCACAATGGAGAAAGAGTATGTGTGTGAGAGAGAGAGAGAGAGAGAGAGAGTGGGGAGAAAAGTACATGCCATAGAGGCAGATTGTGGGGGTAGGTGTGAGGGAAACTGGGGACACTGTGTTGGGAAATGTGCTCTGGTGGAAGAATGGATGTTGGAACACTGTATTTCTGACACCCGATCATGAACAGCTAGTGGTTATCTCATGATAATTCAATAAAGGTAATAAAAGCCATCTCGTCTATTTTCCTTTTTCCCAATAATAGACTTTTCATTGATTTTTTTCTTCTAGGGGAACAATGTTTTATTCGTAAAGAAATATGCATTTTGTGTGATTTTTCTTTCTTCCCTTCCTCCTTCCTTCCTTCTTCCTTCCTTCCTTCCTTCCTTCCTTCCTTTCCTTCCTTCCTTCCTTCCTCTCCTTCCTCCCTTCCTCCCTTCCTCCTTCCTTCCTTCCTTCCTTCCTTCCTTCCCTTCCTTCCTTCCTTCCTTCCCTTCCTTCCTTCCTTCCCTTCCTTCCTTCCTTCCTTCCTTCCTTCCCTCCCTCTATTTTTTCTCTTGTTATTGTCCTTGGTATGACTGAGGATGACACATGCCTGACGTGTTGCAGGTTTCTCCCTCAATATATTTGGAGTGAAGCTTTAGGTTTCATGTCTTCAAGACAGCCTCTCTACCAATGAGTCACATCCATGCAACTCCAGAGGAAAATTTTAAATATTATTAAGATCAGCTATGTTTAGCTTTCTGGGAAGAGAAGTTTAAAAGTTTTTAACATCTCACAATACAATAAAATAAGAAAAATGTGATTGATATATTCAGAGAAGTGAATTAGTACTCACTATCCTATTTATGCTATTTCTATCTTTCTCCCAATAATGTATTGTACTAGATTTAAGTCTCCTTGCTATTTGTAAATGTGTGGATTTTTGTTTGTTTTTATTTTTTCATTCCAAAGCAAAAGATTATTTGGATTGTCTTATCCAGATTTCTATAAAATGTACTGAGACAGAAAATATAAGCCAGTGATTTGTGATGGTCAAACTAAAAGCTGAAGCCTTTGTATTGATTGTTTTGCTGAATGGTCCTACACCTGGAGTAAGCCCCTGAACACTGCAAAGTATGGGAACAAACCCAACCAACAAACAGATATTTCCACCAAAATCTTCTAGAAACAAGAAACAAATATATCAAAATAGCTTACAAAACTGACATGTAAAACACTGTTGAATTTATATATGCATACAATGAAGTAGAAGAGAAAGGAATTGAAAAACATGCCAGAAAGAGTTCCCAGAGCTGGGGAGCATTTGTTCCAGCAAATACCGTGGTTTGCCTTGCACCCAAAAGTGACCCAGGTTCATTGCTCGGTGTGACCTTATGGTATGCCTGGCCTAGGTATGCCTTATGGTACCAAAAGCCTTCCAAGACTGATGCCTAAGCTCAGAAAGCCCTGAGCACCACTGGTTGTGGCCCCTTAAACTAAATCAAATAATAGCAAAAACACATTTTATGTGCCTCAAATACCTAGGTGCTGTCAAAAAACCTATATGGGCCCAAAGATGATGTATGTAGACAGGTTAATTGATCGAACACATGTGGAATTGTCTGGAATTGGTCAAAGTGTGTCATGTCCTACCCTTGGTCACTTTTTCCATAATGTTTTGAAAGCCTCTGTTTCAATGAACTTTGACTCGAGTCACAAAAGGAAAAGAAACAATCTGTTGATAGAAAATTAATTTAGACATTATGTTTTCTTTCTCAAAATATAAGATTTTTTCCTTTTTAGAACAAGCCTAATTCTAGCATGAACTTAACCATAATTATACTGACTCTATTCACCTTGTCCGAATAACTGAATAACTACTTTACTATGAACATTACCTGGACCAGCCTTTCCCCCATGTAATTCTGCAGGGAACATGCTCTTCAGCCGCAGTGTATTCTTCTCGGAGCTAATTATGGTGTCTCTTGGAATCTGGATTCAGTACAAGAATTTAGACTGGTTTTCAGGGTGGAGGCCATGTAAATCCCAACTGGATTCATTGGAATCCAGTTGTGAACCTAATGCTACCAAATTGCATTATAATAGAGTAAACCCATTGCGATTGTAATTTATACACAAAACTGAATGCTAAAATATGTGTTGACCAGCCAGTTTCTATCTCAGCAGATCTGAGTGTTGACACACTGAGTTGTTGACTGGTGTTATAAGATATATAGGCCCTGTTGTGCTGCTAATAAGACAAGGTAATTGCTCTTGGTGTGAAGTTAGAACCAGTTGGATAACAGATTTGAATAGCCGGAAACAAGACCAACATTGTTAGATTAGATTGCTACTTCTTCCCAAGGTGAAAGAAACTTGTGATGGTTGTCTGAACATTTAAGTACTGCAAAGAAAGTTTGCAGATATGTACAGCAGTTCTTTATTTTGAACGAATGGAAATAAATGAAGGTAGAGTTTACTTTTCATATTTTCTCAGTTTCTCCTAGTAAGGTTTTAGAAAAATCACTAATAATAATTGGAGTCTACTTCTGGGGAATAGTGTTTTCATGCATTAGGGTACTTGCGTTCATGATGATATAGTATTATAATTTCTCAAATCATTCATTATCCAGCCTCGCTTTCCCTCGTTAAATGATGAAGCAAAGATGTGGGAAGTGAACAGATAGCTCTATGCAAAATCCATTATAGGGATTCTGGTCTTAGCATAATAAGGAGCAGGTATTAGTAAATCCACCTAATTATTTAGTTGTGTTGTAGACTTGCTCTTCCAGCTTAGGCTGATTGCATCTTCTTGCTTTCATTAATGCCAAAGTTACTAATATTTCCATGTTTTGCTTTCAATAGTTATGTTACCCAGGCAACAAAATTTTCCCCTATTATGTTTCTATATTCTTGTTTTTTCTTAGCTGGCTTCTGACTAATGGGAACAGGTTTTGCTTTACAGATGGAGAGAAAAGTGAGAAACAGTTCAGGAAGAGAAAAAAATAGTTAATAGCTTGACAGTGTGTGTTTAGGGAAAGACATGAACTCTCGTTTTTTATTCCTTTTGCTCCATTCCTTTATAATTGCTTTCTCATCCTAATTCTGCTCTATTCCTTTTAATTACTGACTGGTGCTAATTTGAAGGACCTATGGTGAAAACATACTTTGTTAAATCATCATTAGTGTCTTTTGATAAAGGTTCTTATTCTTTTCTATTTAGTCACTTCACTCTTAGCTCAGATTTTCTCCAGAAGGATATACAATTCGTCCACTGGAGGGCTCTTTGCAGTTTTCTGTTAATGCGATACATAAAAAAGAAAGAATGAATTATTAACAGGTCAATGTGTAAAATAAATCAGCAGTTCTAATGAACTTTATGCCCACCTGTAGAACAGCATTAGTGAAACTCAGACTTCCTTTAGCCTGTGGTTTTGCCTCTTTTAACGAAATCATATCAATCCATTTTCCAGCATACACTTTGACTAAATTTTCTGCATAAATAAAGCTCCTGGTAAAATGACTTTCCAATATGATTTAGATATGATTAATTCGCTACTAACAGACAGAAAAAATATTTATGCGATAAGTACAAGGATTATTTGGAAAAGTCCATCCAATCATAATATCTCTATAGGAAGCAAATCTACATTTACCTTCAGAGAAATCTAAAGAAAGCGTGGCCTCAACCTTTATCATCAGCATTAATTCCTTGGTAAAGTTTGTTAAAAATCATGATCTGAATTGTGTCATAAAGAAAATATCGAACAAGTCTCACATCCAACAGTGTGTCCTCTGATACTGGTAGGAAGTCATCATAATTGCATGATTTTTAAAAATTCTGTTATTCTGTGGTTTTCCAGCATATATGATAGTCAAGTAGTTAGTGAAATGGCAATGCAAGTTTTTGTGGGAGTTGAATAACTGATTACCAAATAGAAACCAACATGGGTGTTGTACCAATTCTCAGGGATCTGGCCAATTTCTGAGATAATCTTGAAAAGTTAGCTGCTTGTAATTTTAAAGTATACAGGATTTATGTTTAAAACTACAGATTAATTAGTACTTCACTAATCTAGGGGTGACTTGACAAGTACCTTTATGTGAATTAGAATTAGGGCATGCAAAGCCAAGCAGAGGTGACGAAGTGTATAGAGAGCTTTTTTGACTAATTAAAGAATTTGTACAGTTAGGAAACATGAATAATTTGCAGGCATATATGCAGAAATATCCTTATAAAAGTGTTAGGTACCAGGTCAATATAGATAATATATTAAAAATTGTTCAATGGGTGGTAATAAAATCCAAGCTCCTTGTAAAATCAGCCTATATGTTTAGTTTAGTATGTATTATATATATATATATATCCACTCATCTATTTATTTATTTATTTATTTATTTATTTGTTTGTTTGTTTGTTTTAATGCCCCTTGAGGTATTGCAGGTGTGGCTGCAGTGCCCAGCTGCGTCAGCAGGTGGCAGAAGGAGACAGTCTTGTCTACCCCCCAAGGCTCTGCCCTGTGGGCCCTGGATGGTGGATGGTCTGACATAGAAAAAAGACTGGGCACCCTGGGTTGAACCCAGAGCCACAGCAGAGCCTAGCAAATTATCTGTGGTGTATTCAATATGCCAAAAACAGTAACAATAATGGACCCCATTCCCAATGAATGGAGATGTTACTGGTGCCTACTCAAGCAAATCGATGAACAATGGGAAGACAAGTGACAAGTGATTTATTTATTTATTTATTTATTTATTTATTTATTTATTTATTTATTTATTTATTTATTTATTTAAGCCAACATTAGTCTGCACGGTTAAAGTTCCAGAGCTGGTTTTTTTTGAGATTTCTAAAGAGTTCAATTGATTTCTAAGGAGTCCAATCATGCTGACATGCTTCTTGAGGGTGCATGGAGCCTACAGAGACTCAGTACTGATTTTCCTCCACATTCCGGTCGATATTTTCATGAGCCAAATGTCTGCATGTTTTATGGGATCGCATGCATGGCAGTTGGTGACTTGTGCCTTCATTTTCTTGTCACATTTGAAAAGAAGGGGGTTATTGGGTCAGTTGGATGGCTTTAGGTGAAAGGTTGAGGGGAAAGGAAGGCTGCTGCTTGACCAACCTCAGGCAGTTTGTAAAAGGCCATACAAGATGATGGAAGATCAAGTAAACTTAGCCAAGTGCAGGGAAAGGAAGCAGCACTTCCTCCAGGCAATTCTCAGAACTGTTCTGGAAGCTGTTTTCTTCCTATTTTGATACCTAAAGCAACAAAAAACAAGGTCTCCGGACCAGACTTTGAGTGGCCTTGTACTGAGCTTGTTTACTCTTTCTTTCTGTCAGGAAGCAATTGTGATAAGGCCCCTGGCTCTGTGCTGAAAGATTTCTTTCCATTTGTGTGTGACTTTTGATTGATCACGTTGTGAACACAGTGCTCTATTCTTGGATTGATTTATTAACAAGGTTCAAAGAACCTCCCCACCATTAGAAGGCTTTTTCCTTTTACTTCAGGAGAAAGGCATTATTTGCATCTCTAAATAAGGGATTTTTCCAGGCTTTCCATTAAATAATTGATGAGAATGGAGTGGCTCTGTTCTGAGGATCAATGTATCCACATTAAGATGTGTTCTTTATATGTAGATTTGACATCAAATGTATTGCCTTGAGATCGTTTTATTTTTTTTTCTGCTGGGATGTTGAAAAATTAAAAGAAAATTGAACAAAACTGATTTGCACATCTCCAGTTCAGCCTCTGAGTTTCTATTATTTTACTTTTTATTTTAAGAGAATCTCCTCTTTCTTCACCTAAAACCACGTACCCACTAATCGTCCTCTATTTGTAATGACTAAGTTATACCATGTTTCTATTGAGTTGTTGGCTTGGTGTTGTATTGGGTCTGCCTATGAACTGTGTCTGTTTTTGGACCAGGAATTTGGTATGCTTGGCCCCACTTCAAATATTGTCAGCACCCTGTGCATTTAGGATTATATAAAAATATGAAATAATGACCACAACTTTATGAGCTGAGAACAGCACTCCTCACCACTCTTCCAAGTGGACATCAGTCTCTAAATTTAAAAGGCAAACCAATTATAAACATCTTTCATAATCTTCCACACTACTTTCAATAAGACTGACATGAGAGATTATTTTTCTGTATTTTGAGAACATATCTATCCAATTCAAGCTTTTAAAAGTCAAAACAAAATGAACACATTTAATTTTATGCGAAGTGCTTGATAGAAATTTCATGTTGTCTAGGATTTGCCATCATGTGTTATATTGTTAGTTCCTCCTGTTGCATGACAGCAGCAGTTAACAATAGTGAAGTTATATCCTTTTCATTTTTTTTCTTTTTAAAATTTTTTTTTAATTTATTTTTTAAGTATTTTATTATACCACCGTGAGATATACAAATAAAAAAGATATATAATTAAAAAGTTCATGTTTGGGTTTTGGTCATACAGTGTTTCAGCATCCGTCCCTCCACCAGTGCCCATCTCCCACCACCAACATCCCCGGTTCCCCTCCCCTTCCCCAGCCCTGCTCCATGGCAGGTTCTTTATTTCTTTCCCTTTCTCTCTTTTTTCTCTTTTCCTTCCCTTCCAGACTATGGATTACAGAACATACATTAAAAGGTTGTCATGTGTATCCTTTTGCCTCTATTTAATGCTCAGTTCCTAGGTTGGCATTAGTACCCTCGACTATTATTAGCACCCTGTTCCATTTTTCTGTCTTACCTAAACTCTGACTCCCACACGTTTGTGATAATTTCCACCTTTGACAAGACCTCCCGATATATGTTTCACTTGACCTTGGATATTGGTATCATAATATGTACATATATATTTATGCCATGCAAATAAATGCAGTCATTCTGTATCTGTCTCTCTCCTTCTGGCTAATTTCGCTCCAACATAATCTTCTCCTTGTCCATCCATTTATAGGCAAATTTTATGACTTCATTTTTCCTAACCGCTGCATAGTATTCCATTGTGTAGATGTACCAAAGCTTCTTTATCCAGTCATCGATTTTCGGGCACTCTGGTTGCTTCCCAGATTCTGGCTATTGTGAATAATGCTGCTATGAACATAAAAGTAGGGATGGTGTTTCCGCTGGCGTATTTTTGGTTTCCCAGAGTAGATTCCCAGGAGTGGTATGGCTGGGTCAAATGGGAGTTCAATTTCTAGTCTTTGGAGGAAAGTCCATATTGTTTTCCAGAAAGGCTGTACCAGCCGGCATTCCCACCAACAATGGATGAGTGTCCCCTTTTTCCCACATCCACGCCAGCACTTGTTGTTCTTGCTCTTTGAATATGTGCCAGTCTCTGTGGTGTAAAGTGGTATCTCATTGTTGTTTTA
>JAJIBD010007657.1:0-99269 GCA_021461705.1 Cryptotis parvus | reverse complement strand
TCCTACTTCTTCTTCTCCTCCTCCTCCTCCACTTTGTGACGTCATACATATCTAGGGGTTATAATGTATATCCATTTGCCCACATTCAACTAAGCATTATTCATAATAGTAGACATCTGGAACAATCCAGATACCCAACAACAGATGATGGAACAAAGTATTTGTGGTATATATGCACAGTGGAATGCTACTGTGTAAAAAGATGAAATCTTTTGATTTTCTGTACCTTGATTGGAACTGGTGAAATAATGCTAAGCAAGTAAGTAGGAAAGTGATCACCTCAATCATTCACAGAGTATATAGAAACAAAGATGGGGGTTTTAGAATTCCCCATGGATACACACCCTGAGATTTGCTCAAAAGAACTATAATCTGAGGGTACTAAGTTGCAGGAGAGGTATATAGGGTTAATGGTGAGGGAATTTCACAGTAGTTTCAGGAATGCTTTGGTTACCATGCAGGTACAAAACAATGATTTTGCTACTATCATCAAAAGTAAAACAAATTTAAATGAGACTAAGAGAGAGGATTTGTTTCTTTCCTGAAGTATTTTATTTAATCATATGCTCATTTAATTCTTATTTATTTATATTTTCAAAAAATTGTATTAAAGCACTATGAGCAACAGAATTATTCATAGTTGGGTTTTTAACATAGCTGCCTGAAGTCTTCAAGTTTACCATGAAGCACAGATTATGTACATAAAAGATAAGTTTCCAATTCTAACTTTTTTTATACCACTGTGAGATATGCAATTACATAGATGTTCATGTTTGGGTTTCAGTTATACAGTGTTCCAGCACCCATCCCTCCACCAGTGCCTGTCGGGCGCCTCCGCGGGTCCGCGACAGTGCCGGGAAGAGAGTTCCTTCTACCTCCGGCCGGGCGAGGAATGGATGGACACTTAGGAATCCAATACAGTTTTAAAAGGCTTTACTTATCACAGGTTCAGGCATACAAATCAGCAAAAGGAAAAACCCGATGCTTAGGATTCCAGCCTAGAACCCCAGCCAAGTGTAGGCCAAGATGGCGACCACCACGTGTAAACTTCCAAGGGGAATAAACGCTCACAAGGCGAGATCCCACCGGAAGAAGCCCGGAGAGCGGAACCAGCTAGTTTATACCCCCCACCCCCACCCCCGCAACTCAGACCTTCCTCCCATTGTTATGGAAAGCAGGGAGGGTCCAATGCCCTTAGGTAATCCCTCCCTGCATCTCACCTAGGGCCTTTACTGTGCTAATGTTTTGAGCCGGGAATGCCTTTGAAATGTAGAGAAGGGGGTTTCTGAGATGGCATGTCACTGTACTAAAGATCAACACCAATGCCAGTTAAATATTTCTCCAAGCCTTCACAAGTCTCCTCTACTTCATTGTAGTTTTATATTTTATCAGGGAGCCATGCTTGTTTGTTTGGAAGCAAACAGCATTTCTCTCTGGTCTAATTACTTACGTGTCCTACGTGGCCAGGCTAATATGCTGGTAAGATCTAGCTAGTCCCACGATGATTGTGATAGCATGGGAGAATATTTATACCAGCTAGTACAGCATACATGGTCGGATAAACTGCCACATTTAAACTACCCCTTATCTACAAAGTGATTTTGGGAGGCAATCCAGAGCAGATGCAGCGGCCCTTAGGAGTCCTGCAACAAGTGCCCATCTCCCACCACCAATATTCCCTGATTTCCCCTCCACCAGCCTGTGTCTATGGTAGACACTTTTTCTCTTCTCTCTCTTTTAAATATATTTAAAATATTCTTTCCATTAAATAAAGCTATTTCACTGAAATTTTGTTGGAAATTCTGAAAGTAAAATTACTATGTGAGATGCTATTACTTGACTTAATTTTAAAATACTCAACCACAAACATGGCTATTTTTGTCTATGATTACACTGGGGTGTTAAATATGAATTGATGAAGAGATTATTGACCAATATTCCTAGTTTCATGGCTAAAAGAAAATCATTTAGAAATGCATCACTGTAGTAGCATTTCTTCTTACTTTTTTGTAAAGTTTACTAGGTCATATCAGAAATCTTTTTATGATTTAATTCTTCAGGACACCAAATTTTCTTTTGATCTTCTTGGTCAACTTTTCTTTAAGATTTTAATGGTTTTAAAATTGAGTATCATAATTTATAGTTACAATAAAATTGTTATTTTATAGTTACATTGTACTACACCAAATTAACTTTCATGTTTTACATTTCTATTTTATGACTATTGTTTGTCCTTTGATGCCACCAAGAAGCCTAGATGGATAGATTATCAACAGAAGGTTGTTTGGTGAACTGGAGACAGTACAAACAAAACTAGGGGCCCTAGGACACTTTCTTTAGTCTAGACTATTAACTGGCCTCCTATAAATTATCCTTTCTAGACTGACTTCTCACGCTCTTATTTTGCTTAGAATAATCACCTTAGTTTTCATCTATGTTATCAAATAAGGCCTATAGCATTTGTAAGTATCACTGTATCACTGTCTTCCCGTTCATCATCGATTTGCTCATAATATTGCATTAAATAGCTATAGATATGTGCACACACACACACACACATATACACACACACACACACACACACACTCAAATATTTCCTCTAATCAACTAATTTTTTTCTTTTATAATACCTCTTTTTCCAGTCATACATAGATGGGTATTTAGTTGTTTCAATGTCTTAGCTATTGTGAATACTTTTCTATGATAATAAAGATATATACATATTTTCATATAGTTCAGATAAATTTTAGGGGAGTTATTATTGTATGATAAAATATTTTGGAGGGAACCACGACTGGCAAAAGCTCAGAACTTAAAATGGGTCTATGCTAAGGAATCACTCCTTGCTGGGCCTGACACCATATGGAGTGCTGGGGATCAAACCCAGGTCACGTATGCAAGGGAAACACCTACCTACTCAGGTTCCTCCTACAGGGTTTCTATTTTCAGGTTTTTATTAGCTGGCTATGCTATTTTCCACAGAAACTACATCAATTCACACTTCCACCAACAGTATTTGAAAGTTTCTTTTTTCTCCCTACCTGCCTAATAAATGTCTTTGAAACAGACCATCTCAAAGATATGAGGCAATTTCACCCTAGTTTTGAACTGCAATTCCTACCAATAAGGGTAATTCAGATAACTTCCTGTGTCTGTTGGTTATGTATATATATATATATATATATATATATATATATATATATATATATACTATTTAAATTTAAAATTTAAATAGTTCTCCAAAGAAGATACACACACATATATACATATATATATATATATATATATATGTATATATGTGTGTGTGTGTGTGTGTATCTTCTTTGGAGAACTATTTAAATTTTAAAACAAACAAATTTTAAAAAATTTGGCTTGTTTTCATTGAGTTGTAGTTGTGTTCTTTCTAGAATTTGGATCATTCAAACTCATGATATACAGTGTGCAATGGGTGACTTTCAGAACTTTTCCCTCTTCTGTGAAGGAGCTTCTTAAATCCTTTAGACTTCTGTTCTCGGTCTTTACCCTATATTTTATTCACAAACAGAACTAACTTTGCCTTGTCTATGGCTGTAGCTCAAAACTCCCTTTTACAATCCAGGCACACCTTGGGCATTTGGCCTCTCACTTCAAAACTTCAAACATATAAACTGAAGAAAAACTTCGTTAGTGATAAGTCAATGAAGGTTGTATGAAAAGCTAATTTAGCTTGGTTGTGCTTTAAGTGGGTTATTTCTGACACAGTTTATTAAACCAGAAATGTTGTGTGCTTCAGTTAAGCTTCATATCCTTGCTTACTATCATCTTACAGTCCACATGTTCTTTTTTAAATAGTATTTTGGCTTATTTACTGTGCAGTTAATCATCACTGTTATAATTTCTATTAATTTCTCATCACGGAGGATTTTTGATGATTTCAAGAGTTTCATTCCTAGAGTTCGGAAATTCAAGCTAATGATATAGTTTAGTTCTTTTCATCATCCCTTTCAGTTTTTGGAAGGTGTTTTACTCATTCCTAATATGTTAGTCAAGAATACCAGACTGAGTTGCTAATAGTTGAAAAAAAATTACCTTAACATAATGAACATGTAACTTCTGGCATAAAAGGATTAAGAAGATGGCAGGAAAAGAGTAATAGAGAGGCTGGGCCGGAGTGATAGCCCAGCGGGTAAGGCGTTCTCCTTGCACGCGGCCGGCCTGTGCCGCCCGGGTTCGATCCCCCGGCATCCCATATGGTCCCCTGAGCACCGCCAGGAGTAATTCCTGAGTGCAGAGCCAGGAGTAACCCCTGAGCATCGCCAGGTGTGACCCAAAAAAAAAAAAAAAAAAAAAGAGTAATAGAGAGGACAATTTTGGATTTGGCAACTTTATCAGGAATTGGAGAATAGATGTCACATCATTTTGAAAACATTCTCTATTACTCACTATCATATTTGTACGAAGGGCGGAGGGCTCTTGCTTTAACACTCCACTATCTCTTTGTGATTTGAAACATGATCTAACATATTCCTCTTCTGATTTCTTGATCTATGCTGCTGTTTTGCTACGGACCTCCCTTAGAGAGATTTGTCAGTTTTAAATCATTAATGATTATGAAGTGCTTTGAAAGGAGAAAATATTGTTCGCTGCTAACTCAGATGCACCTAGGAATTGTAGCAAGCACAGTACAAAGCAAAGGGCATGTTGTCAGAATTCCTACTGGGGCTCTGGGATCACCAGGCCTCTCACTTACATTGGAGAGAATTAGAGAGACGGATCTGAAAGCACAGGTGATATTACAACATTCTGTTACATTATTCTGACATTTTTATGTTCACTTGCTTAACAACTGGTGGTGTGTGCGTGAGACTATTTACACCATACCCGATGATGTTCAGGGCTGACTTCTGGCTCTATGGCCAGGTATCACTCGTGGAGGGCTCTGGGGACCATATGGGATGCCAGAGATCAAATAGGGGTCAGTGGAGTGCAAGGCAAGTGCCCTACCCTTTGTGCTCACCACCCTACTTGCTGAACAACTTTAAAACCTGTTTTAACCAAGAAAAAACTTAATGCATTTTTTGGGCATTTTCCAAAGTTGGTATAGCCATAAATGGGGAAAAATGTGGTCTGCTGAACAACATGAAGTTTATTTAACTGTCTGATCAGACACAAACATAACAACCAGGACTTGTTTATGAGAGCACACTAAAGCTCTGCCAAACAGTTTCATCCCCACATCTTCCTCAAATGCAATTTCTTCGATTAATATCTGAAATCTTTAATGTCCAATATTAATTATAAAGTCAGCAATGATGAAGAGACTGGAGAGATAGGGCAGTGCATAAAGTGCTTACTATCATGTAGCCAAATGGATTCAGTCCCTGGAACGTATGAGCCTCCAAACCCTACCAGGAATAATTCTTGAGTGCAAAGACAGGAGTAAGCCCTGAGCACTGCTGAGTATGGCCCCAAAACAAAACAACAACAAAAATACCCAAAACCTACAGGTTATATGGAAGTCAATAATTAGTCAATTTGCCAAATTCACCAAATATCCAGTATATTTTATCCCAAGGTAGGTCTATAATATATTATTTTAGTAATTTGTATGGAGAACCTAAGGTAGTTTTATCAAACAGTAAATCCTTCCTGTAATGACCTCAGTTTTTCATTCAAAGTTATCCAGGAAATGTGTATTTTTAAACTGACTCCCATGATCTTGAGTAAGAAAGAGATGGGTTGTAACATTGTCACTTCACCAAATTCCAACTTTGATTGCTATGGTTGTTTTGGATTAACGAGATAGACCTTCCTCCCCAACAGTCTATAAATTCCCTCAAACATGACTTTATGGAATAGATGAAGGTAGATGCAGGAATGCATATTCTTATTTATCTATTGATTATTTATCTGTTGAGAGTGTGGAAAAGGGAATGAATGGCGGTACTGCTCCCAAAGTCTCAGTGTTCCAGGTATGTGTGGTTAAAGTGAGATTCCTCTTGACTGAGTCATATGAAAAATGAAAGTCTTTATTTTACATTTAAAATGCTGTTGAGCCTCAGTGATGAACATCTAATCGTAATTCCCTCTTGCTTTTCTTTCTCCTTATTTTCCCCAAGTTCTACCCTCCTTCCAGTTCAGAGATTCCTGGTTCTGAATATTTTTCTTTACTTTTTATCCTCTTCATCTTCATTCTTCTTCATCTATAAATTATGTCATATAGGGCAGTTGGTCACTTGATCAGAGGTGACTTGCAGTGATAACAAATTCATCCGTGCTCTGAGTTTGTGTGTGTGTGTGTTTGTGTGTGTGTTTGTGTGTGTGTGTTCTTCCAGAAAGCATTAGCCTTGAAAACCAAACTCATTGTACTGACTTGAAAATGTGTGCCAGTTTATTCAACTATAGTACGTCTAACTAGTTTGGCAGCCACCGTTGACCCTGCCTATTCACAATTGATGTTAATGAACATACCATGTGGAATTAATGACTAGAAAATTGGTAACCATAGAAAAAGGATCATTATGTTTATTGTGTTTATTGTGTTAGTTAGACTGACCTGTAGTAGAACCTAGATGCTAGAATGTGTATTTCCATTCATTCAAGATATATTCATTGTGCCAGCCATTGTCCTAAATTCTTCTACTTGTCACTGAGTAAAATATACAGTAATAACTGCTTTTAATTTTACATATCCTTCAGCCCCTAGTTAAAGGCAATTAGGATGTTACTTTCACCTGGAATAAAATTAGCATATCAGTTCAAAACTTTGGAGTCAGATGAATGTAACAGCATCAGTTTCTCCTTGACCAAATCATCATCCTTTGACATTTCATTTCCAGATTCTGGATCAGTGCTGTCGAAGAGAAGTTTTAGTATTGATTAAAAAATGTTCTCTGTGTTGTCCACTGAATGTAGCTACTAGATGATGAGAACTTGAAATGTGACCACTGCAACTAAAAACTTGAATTTTTAATTTAAATTATTTTAACCAAGTTAAATTTCAATAGCTATATATGATTAGTGACCACTCTATGGGACAAGCAATCTTGAAATGAGTAATAGCTCTTTATTTATTTATTTATTTATTATTTTTTGGGGGGTCACACCCGTCAATGCTCAGGGGTTTCTCCTGGCTCTGCACTCAGGAATTACTGCTGGCAGTGCTCGGGGAACATATGGGATGCCGGAGATCGAACCCTGGCTGTCATGGGCCGGCGCGCAAGGCAAACGCCCTACCCGCTGGACTATCGCTCTGGCTCCACTCCTTTTTTTTCTATTAAATATTCTTTCCTCTTGGCAGATTGTTGTTCAAAAGGCTATATAGTGGACAATTCAGTCCTGGAATCCAAACTTTTCATGTGCCAAGTTTACGAAAAAAGGTATAAAGTCAGGCAGAAGTTTGATTTCGGTGATAATGTCAACAGGTAGTCTCATGCAAATATTGGCTACTTAGGGGGATTAGAGCTTAAAAAAAAAAGGTTTCAGCAAATAGGCAGTCTGAAAAAAATGCCATATGTGACTACAATTCATGAGATCTGAGCTGAAAGAGAGATCTTTTAACATTTATTTAAACTCTATTTCAAAACATTAAAAACTTTAAACCTTATGTTTCAGGAGAATTCCTGTCCTGTTGAGACTCAACCCTTTTCTTTGACAAATGCTGACACTGGAATTGATTTTTTTTAGCTCAGGGAAATCAATGTAGGCAACCACCTACTGACTAGAATAGGGTACCAGGTAAAACTCAGATTTACACATTAAAATAAGTTTTTCTCAATATAACATAGAGAACAGAGCAAAGTTCAGATATTGTAGAGTCTAGCAAGCAAAACTGGTTCCGTCCAATCTCCTATCATAGAGTAAAATGAGATGGGAAGTGGGTGTTCATTTTTTTGGCTCTCTCCGACATTTCTAGGGCAGGAATATAGATAAGGGGAAGCAATTTATGATCTTTGCTTTCCAACATTTAGACTGTGTCCAGGGAGGTATTAAAATCAGTAGAGTTCCTTGGAAATTACTACTATCAAATTCATTACTGATTCTGCCTTATGGTCAGTTCTCTCCATTTATGCTGATTGTTCAATCCCAGGTCATGAATTTACAGTGCATCACGTAGAGACTGAATACTGCAAAATACTAGTCATAAGTATAATGATATTACATTTGGAATCTTCTTTGAGGCTTTATTGAGATTTTGGAAGGAAGGGCAGTAATGGCAGAGATTTTTAAGTAAACTCAGGCCATTTCCACCAATGCAGCAAATGATACTATATGCCAATGTTCTGGTTAATGAAATGTGGGTAGAAATGATATGTCACATTTTCAATGCTGGTTATGACAAACCAGTTGGATGACCTTCCATGTTCTTTACATCTTCTCTTCGCTTTAATAAAGTTGATGTCCACTGCAATCTTGGACTTCTTTGATGAAGGATGTTGAGTAGAAAAAGGGTCTCAGTGCTTAAGGCTGATCAACTGACAGAAACTTCTGCACTGTATACTCACACTGTGAAATTGCTTTTAGTGCTAGATTGTTAGAAGAGAATAATAATTGAAGTCTTTATATTAAATCACTGAGATTTTTGTTTTAATTCGTATTGTTTTAGCAATATTTTAAAGAATTGAATATTTCTCTGGATCAGTCCAGGTATGCTGATCCAGAGACTAGCAGACACGGGGCGAAGCTGCTACCAGTTCTCCCTGTGAACAGCCACTCACGAGGCATCCGGGAGGGATGGTGGGTTCTAGCCCTGGCCCACCACCCCAGCAGAGCCTCGCAACAGACCAGAGGACCCCCGACTCCATGAGGGCTGCCATTTTCACATCCAGACCTCCCTCTCGTCAGAACTCCATCCAGCAGACGAGCTTATCACAGCCCAGATCATCAACACCCACCCAGCAGCAGTTTTTTTTTTTTAATCCAGCCCAGAACTCCATCCAAGAGACGAGCCTGTCAGAGCCCAGATCATTGATTCCACCCCTGCAGCAGTTTTTTTTTCAATCCGGCCCAGGTACGCTAATCCAGAGAATAGCAGACATGGGGCGGAGCTGCTACTTTCTCCCTGTTCCCAGCCGCTCACAAGGCACCCGGGAGGGATGGCGGGTTCTAGCCCTGGCCTGCCACCCCAGCAGAGCCTCCGCAACAGGCCACACAACCCCCACCCCCCACTCCATGAGGGCTGCCATTTTCCACATCCGACCTCCTTCTCGCCAGAACTCCATCCAGCAGACCAGCCTATCACAGCCCAGCTCGCTAGGCCGCTTGCGGTCAAGCGGTTCATCAATAAATGCTGTATTTAGAGGTTACTACAAGAGTATGCCTCCTGCACAGAAAGCCTGGCAAGCTGCCCATGTCGTATTTGATATGTCAAATACCAGTAACAATTATGTTAGGTCATTCCCATGACCTAATATAATGGTTTGAGGCTCCCTATGCTCCTGTAGTGAGCAGATGCCCTTGGGCTTGACTAGCATGAGACAGGATATGGAGATGTTACTGGAGCCTGCTTGAGCAAATTGATGATGAATGGGAAGATAGTGATAGTGGTAGTAAAGAATTGAATATTTACATTGAACTGTACAATTCAATAGTGTCAATTTTTTCCCTTTTCATTTATTTTCTAGAGTTTGTTAGGTTTCTTTATCATTTCTGGAGTGCAACATGTAACCCATAGATTGTCACCTAATAGGCTGACTTATAAGTGTTTGAGGGAACACTAATCTTTTCTAGTTTGTTTCTCAAAAATATTACTTTTGGAATTTGAGTCTTCAGCACTCTCTGGGAGCCAGCATTATGTAAAATTATTATGATTAAATTATAACTAGCCATAAAGTCATAATTATAGTAGTTGATACATTAAACTTGAAAATATCTTTCTAAGAAATGGTCTTCCCTTGCTTCTGGTTGTCTATTCTCTTTACTACCTCGCTGTACAGGCTTATACCATCCTGAGAAACACTTCCAGTCCCAGCCCATGGTCAAATAGGGCTTCCTCTCCCATAAACTTGAAGGGTGTTTATATAGTTCCCCATATATATTTACAGCGTGTGTTTGATAAAGCATTTATAAGCATGGATTTTCTATGGTATACATATTGAAAAGGCTAATGGAACTGACTGATTAACTGAGAGACTTAATTAGCTGACAGCTAAGGCAATTTTTTTTAGCTATCAAAAGTTTGGTATTCCTTTCATTTGGATCCATTTCTACTTCATTAAAACTGACTTTTTTGTTTTCAGTGAGACTGTAATTATCATAATGCTGAGATTGTTCACAGTCACCCTGTAAAACCTCATTTATAGAGGTTAATAGGCCTGGAGAAGTTCAGGTAAAATTAATAATGATTAAATGTGTTTACATTTGAATTTAGATTGTGATTAGAAAAAAAATCACAGATACACTTCCCTAAATGGAGTTAACTTTTAGTTCTTACCTGGATGTAGGTAAATGGGAGGAAGCAATGAGTGGAAGGAGAAAGCCAGCTTGATACTAAATATTCCCATAACCTTTAATCACAAATGCAAATTGATGTTTATTCAGGTGTGGAATTGAAAAGTCTCGGCCATATATAGGATCACTGTATCACTGTCACTGTTTTCCCATATATCATCGAATTGTTCAAGCGGGCACCAGTAACATCTCAATATGTCCTGTCACATGCGAGAGAGCCCAAGGGCATCATCCCACTCCAGGAACATAAAGAGCCTCAAACCATTACATCAGGTCATGGGAATGAGGTCTATAATTGTTACTGGTATAAGGATATGAATATTACTATGTAGTTTCATCTGAATATATACTCATCAAAATACTAAAAACTGAATTTATTTATATATGCTTTCTTCTAGAACCCTTCACTTAAAGTCTTTATGTGTGGTTCCAGAGAGATAGTACAATAAGTAAGGAATGTCCTGCACACATCTGATCAGGGTTTGATTCCTGGCATTCCTATGATCTCCTAAGCCTAAGGAAGTGATCCCTACATATCACTATCACTATCTTCCCGTTAATCATCTATTTGCTAGAGCGGGCACCGGTAATATCTCTATATGTCCTGTCTCATGCTAGTAGAACCCAAAGGCATCGCCTTGCTCCAGGAACATAAAGAGTCTCAAACAATTATATTAGGTCATGGGAATGACCTAATATAAATGTTACTGGTATTTGGCATATCAAATACTACACGAGCAGCTTGCCAGGTTTGCCGTGCTGGTGGCATACTGCTGTAGTCACCTCTAAATAAAGCATTTATTGATAAAACGCAAGGCCGCTAGCATGGGGCCCACCATTTTCCACATCCAGAATTACCTCTCGTCACAACTCCACCCAGCAGTCCAGACTATCACAGCCAGGATCGACAGCCACCCTGCAGCAGTTTTTTTTTCAATCCGGCCCAAGTATGCTGAACCAGAGACTCTCAGACATGGGGCAGAGCTGCTACTTGCTCTCCCCTGTGCCCAGCTGCTCGTGAGGTGCCCTGGAGGCATGGTGGGTTCTAGCCCTGGCCTGCCACCCCAGCAGAGCCCTCACAACAAGCCAGACCACCCTCCCCTACTCCATGGGGCCGCCATTTTCCACATCCAGACTTCCCTCTTGTCACAACTCCACCCAGTAGACCAGACTATCATAGCCTGGATCATCGACAGCCACGCTGCAGCAGTTTTTTTTTCAATCCGGCCCAGGTATGCTGAACCAGAGACTCTCAGACATGGGGGCAGAGCTGCTACTTGCTCTCCCTATGCCCAGCTGCTTGTGAGGCGCCCTGGAGGCATGGCGGGTTCTAGCCCTGGCCTGCCACCCCAGCTGAGCCTCACAACAAGCCAGACCACCCTCCCCTACTCCATGGGGCCCGCCATTTTCCACATCCAGACTTCCCTCTCGTCACAACTCCACCCAGCAGACCAGACTATCACAGCCCGGCTCGTGGGGCTGCTAGCGGCCACGTGGTTTATCCCTGCTTATAGAGCCAGAAATAAGTCCAGAGCAAAAACAATGCATTTATTGTTTGTCCAGAGCAAAAACAATAACAACAACAAAATAAATCTGTATATGTGTGCAGGCAACTTGTAAAGTATTTTTTGTATTATAAGTAAAAAGCATATTTGTATTTATAAACTTAATTTATTTCTAGTAAATTCTGAATTTGGTTTCTTGAAACAACAAAAAACTCTTTTATAAGTTCTTAATATCATGGAGAAATTAATTCATACACTAATTGAGAATGTTGTAATTGCATTTATTTCTTGACCAGCTTAACTGGAAGTTTTCTTTCCTAACCTACTTCTATGAATTTATAATATTAGATACCTCATCATTTTATGGATGTTAATATAGAATAATAAACGTAAATTTACTTTTATGTTATAGATATTCACTTTTAGTTAGCATTCCATGAAGTGTAAATAGGGTTGATATCTGCTGTTTTGATTAGGATCATATTTTTTGTCTTCACCCTATGTTTTAATTTATGGTTTATTTAAATTTCATAATCACTCTATTTGACTCCTTTCTTACTGTGATTTCACCAATGAGGAGTCTAGACACAGATAGTTTAGGCTATTTACCTAACATTCTGTTATTTGTCATGATGTTCCATTTTAACCCATCTGTGGTAATGCAATGCAACTTCCCTATTAACCATCTCAAGTAGATGTCAAAATCCAAAAACCAAAGGTACAGTCCAAAAGTTAAAGTCAGCATCTTTCACAAGACTCTCCTTCCTCTAGACACAACCTACACTTTGTGGGTCCTTAAGTCCCAGAGTAACTGATGGGCTCTATATTGAGATGTCCAATAATTTCCTCAGGTTTGATCATTTTATAATATAATTCATAGAATTTAGATGAATACAGTATTCATAGTGGCAGATTTTGATTTTTTAAAAAAAATCTTGATCTATATCTATTTTACTACATATATATAAAGAGAGATGCATCTTATGTATATCTTTATTTGGCTTGTCCTGATCTTTATCTATATCTATATATATTTATGTAAGTTATATATCTACATAGATACACATCTATCCATATACATAAACCAGGACATGCATCTAGATAGATAGATAGATGATAGATAGATGATAGATAGATAGATAGATAGATAGATAGATAGATAGATAGATAGATAGATAGATAGATAGATAGATAGATAGATAGATAGATAGATAGATAGATAGATAGATAGATAGATGATGGATGGGTGGGTGGGTGGGTGGATGGATGGATGGATGATAGAAGCATAGATATAGATCAGAAACAGCTAAATAAATACATGCATACGACAAGGTCCGGAGTAACGAGCAGAACACACAACTTTCATGCCCTTTCCTCCTAGAATTCAGGTGAATAGAACTCCTAAGCACAATGAGAGGTATACCAACCAGGAAACTACACAGCTTTTGGTGCAAGCTTTATTTGGGTTTCATTAGGTAGACACAACTGAGTAAAGCATCAGCCATGTGATCAAACTTTTCCTGTCTAATTTAAGCCAGCCAAAGTTTCAACTTTCTATTTTTTGTTAGTCTTGTTGATTGCTGTTCCCCATATTTTAGTATCAATATTATTAGTTTAACAAAAACATAACAAAGACAATTGTTGTGCTTAATAAATTCCAAGGTTTTATATAAGTTTCATATCAGAATTTTCGGACAAAAATCAGGACTTTTTTATTGTATCTCAAGGATCTTTGGAAGGTAGGAAAATTCAACTGTAACATTTAAGAAAGCTTTACATACTCTAAAATAATAATGATCATATGGAAGAATCATTGGGTTAAATTATGTTCTAATGTCTTGCAAGCTCTGGTTTTAATAATGTTAGTTTGAAAGTGAACTTTCCTACACAGGTGGACTCTTAAGAATTGTATGAAAGATTTGCATATAAAACATTAAAGTATAAGAAGGTAGTATTCATTGTGCAGATAAAGTAAATAGGTCTGGGTCCTCCCCAAATGCCCAGACCTCTCCTTTACCCATGTACAATATCACTTACTCTGTCTCAGATTGCCAGGCCTGGTGCATGGCATCAGAAATCTTGTCACTGAGCCTCCTTGGGGTATACTTCAATAGTTCCTTGATGCTTCAGCTTTTCTTAGTCTCCATACATGTCCATGATCATGCTCATGGGAAAGATCCTTGTGTTTGTACCTGTCACTGGGCTGCTCAACTCTATTCACAGCTCCTGTTATTCTGTCCCAATTTTCTTTAGTCTAAGGCTAGCCAAGGTGCTAGTGGGTTAGAGTCTCATTTTATTTTTTTTAATTAAATCACCATTAGATACACATTTAAAAAAGTTGTTCATGATCAATTTCAAGTCATACAATATTCTGGCACCCATCCCTTCTCTAGTATACATTTCCCACCACCAATATACCTAATTTCCCCTGTTCCATTCCCCACCCCGCCCACATTTTGCTATGGTAGGCATTTTCTTCTTGCTTTCTCATTCTTTCTCTTCTTCCCTCTCTCTCTCCCTCACCTATTTTGTGGGCAGTATGGTTTGCAGTACAGTTACTGAAAAGTTATTATGTACTTCCTTTATCTTATTTCAGCATTCAATTCTTGTCCAGGGTGACCATTTCTATCATTGTTAACTGCTCTTACCTTCCAACTTGTGATAAGCCTTCCACCATAGGCAGTCCTACTCCTGGCCTTCATTTCTACTGTCCTTGGGTAATCGTCACATAGCATGTTTTTTTATATCCCACAAGTGAGGACAATCACTCTATGTCTGTCCTCCTTCTGACTAGTCACTCAGCATGATACTCTCAATGTCCATCCAAAGGTAAGCAAATTTCAGTACCTCAGTTTTCCTCATTGCTGCATAATATTTCACATGTGCCATAGTTTCTTTATCTCAGCTCTCAGATTCTTGGCACAAAGGTTGTTTCCAAGTTCAGCAACTCTGAATCCCTTGTGCTCAGCACCTGTCACTACTTGGGTATCCAGGTCCAGCCTGAATTTGGGCTTTCCTGCATATATGAGCCCTGTCTGCATTCTATCCCTGCCTGGGCATCTGAGGCCTGTCTGTACTAAGCCAAAGTAAGTCTGGGCACAGAATCCCGACTAAGTTCTAGTGTTCATTTGGGTACATGTGTGCCAAGTAAAAACCAAGAGAGGAGTCTGCTTTAATCTGCTGAAATATCCCACCCCCTACCATCCCATTATCTGTTTTGATAGCTACTATACCAGGGTTTAGATATAACTTTTTGGTATTTTTTTAGTTCACATTTCTATCTATCTATCTATCTATCTATCTATCTATCTATCTATCTATCTATCTATCTATCTATCTATCTATCTATCTATCTATCTATCTATCTATCTATCTATCTATCTATCTATCTATCTATCTATCTATCTATCTATCTATCTATCTATCTATCTATCTATCTATCCATCCATCCATCCATCCATCCATCCATCCATCCATCCATCCATCCATCCATCCATCCATCCATCCATCCATCCATCCATCCATCCATCCATTCATCCATCCATCCATCCATCCATCCATCCATCCATCCATCCATCCATCCATCCATCCATCTATCTATCTCTTTCTCTATCTATCTATCTATCTATCTATCTATCTATCTATCTATCTATCTATCTATCTATCTATCTATCTATCTATCTATCTATCTATCTATCTATCTATCTATCTATCTATCTATCTATCTATCTATCTGTCTGTCTATCTATCTGTCTGTCTGTCTGTCTGTCTGTCTGTCTGTCTGTCTGTCTGTCTGTCTGTCTGTCTGTCTGTCTGTCTGTCTGTCTGTCTGTCTGTCTGTCTGTCTATCTATCATCTATCTATCCATTTTGTCTTTTGTCACAATCAGCGATGTTCAGGGTATCCTTAGCTTTGCAGTGAGGAATTATCGCACCGGTGCTCAGGGGACTATATGTGTTTCTGGGGATCCAACCGGCTGGTTCCATACAAGGCAAATGCCCTACCTGCTTTTCTATCTCTCCGGCACCAGGTTAGATGTAAGTTGACAAACTAAATTCACCTCACTCTTCACTCTTCCACTTTTACTGTATTAGTCACATATAAATACTACAATTATCCCCAAGTTATATCATCTTCCTAACCATGGTTTCCTCTGCTGTAATATCTCCTTAAATGATAGTAGAGACTTTTTATACTCACTACATCCATTACTATTTTATTATTTTGATATGGCTTATGTCACATGCCTTGAGAGGCAGCACAAATTTAGGGAGTATATTCCTATTAAAAAACCCATTCATAAATATTTCTAATTGTGTGGTACTATTTTACCTCTCATGTGTGAAGTTGTGAATAAAGTAGTTTTTCTCACTGTGTTGTTAAAGAATAAATAATCATTTAGGTGAAGACCTTAATGTAGATTCTAGAAGAAATTTAGTAATTACAAAGTAAATGTTTTTATAAGATACAGTGACCATTTTTTAATATTAAAACAAATGATCTCATTCATTGATTTGTGACAAATGTTAGGCTTAAAATATCAAGCATATTATCATTGGCATTTAATTCAGTAAATATATCACTTGATCACTTGACATCCCTTTATTTGTTGATTTGCTTGAGCGGGCACAAGTAACATTCAATTTGTCGCTTTCCTGTGCCAGTGTAGCCAAATGGCATCTGCTTGCTCCAGGAATACAAAGAGCCTCAAACTGTTCATTCAGGGTCTTGACAAAGAAGTCTTACCATCTTGTAGGTGGGAGACCATGTGATCTTTTGTCATCTTGTGGGATCCAGTTGGTAACAGTTTTAGTCCAGTGGTCGCCTCCAAGTCTGATTATATGTCCAGCCTATCTAAATTTTGATGCCTTGGCAAACGAGACAGTGTCCCTAACTCTCAGTCGTCGATAGAGGTCGAACTCTGGATTCCTTCTCTCACTTGAGTGAGGCGTGATATTCCAAGCATAGCTCTTTCAATTCCCCATGAGTAGTGTTCTCATCCTGCTTTCATAGAGTCCAGGTCTCTGAGGAGTATCTTAATGCAGGGAGAATGGTGGAGTCGAAGAGATGTGCCCAGAGAAGGAGGTTCTTTGTCCTTGAAGCTATTTCTTCTATGCTTTTAAAGGCTTTCCACATTGCTCTCTTCCTCCTATGCAGCTCAGGTTTTAGGTCATTCATCATTTTGACTTCTTGACGTAGGTACACATAACTGCTGCATTCAGAGATGGTTGTTCCGTTGAGAGTGAATGAGGCCTCTGGTACTAGTTCATTTTTCATGAACATTGTTTTGTTGAAATTCGGCTGTAGACCTATCTTTCCACATTCTCCTGCGAAGTCAGCCAGCATTTGTGCCCCTTGGCTAATATTTGGTATTATTAGAATGATGTCATCAGCAAAGCAGAGGTCGTGTAGTCGCTAACCGTCTATCACTCCCACTCCTTCCCACTCTAATTGTTGCATGATGTTCTCAAGGGTGGCAGTGAAGAGTTTCAGTGAAATAGTATCACCCTGCTGAACCCCTCTTTTGACATCCATGATCATTTCCTTGTAGAATGGTGAGATAGTGGTGGTGAATCCGTAATACAGTTCACAAAAGACCTTGATGCATTGAGTTTGAATTCCCATACCTTAAATATGAAGAAGGAAAATAATATTATTTGTCCTGCAATAAATACTATTATAGGTTACCCAATTTACTATAAAAGAAGCTATGCATAGTTTTTACTGTTAAGTAAGAATTATGAGCAAATTTCGGAGTATAACAAATATTGAATACATTTATCTTAGGAGTATCAGTAGTTACGGAACATTCCTTGTCTAAATGGAAAAGTTCATGTAGCTATTTTCAATCAATGATGGATACAACAAAAATTTGTATATAATTTGTTGAATACAAGATGAGTTTGTATAACTAATTAATGGAGATGTCTCTAAAGAGTCAGAAAGAATACATGAGCCTTAAAATAATTTTAGTGATGCCATATTACAGTTCTGAGACTTTGACTTACATAACAAAATCAGCATAAAAATAGCTCGTGTGATATAGTTGAATAAATGAGAAAAATTAATTTATATAGTTCTATATTAAAAATAAAAATTGTTTAGTTATTCTATTTTATGACCTAAATTTTGCAAATTAATTGAAAAATTTCTTAGAACTTTAATTTATTTTTTAGTACGCAAAAGTAAAGCAAGAGAAAAAAAATATGAAACTAAATTAATTACAATTTTTATTTGCTACTTTGGTGTCACACCCTGCTGAGCTCAGGCTTACTTCTTGCTCTGCAACCAGGGATTATTTCTGGAAGTTGTTGGGGAATATATGGGTTGCTGGGGAAAAACTAGGTCAGACTGGTGCAAGGCAAGTACCCTACCCCTTGTGCTATCTTTCTAGAATTCCATTTTTATAATTATTTTTGCTTTAAATATTTTTAACAAAACAAGATATTTTAATTTAATTTAATTTACTTATTTATACTTAATTATATATTTCCTTATGTGACAGGAAAGAGAGGAATAGTGTTTAAGAGAGAATGTGGGCTTCTCCAAAGTGGAGCAGGGTGGGGGGGTGGAATTAGGCTGATCTTTTTTTTTTTTTTTTTGGGTCATACCCGGCAATGCTCAGGGGTTACTCCTGGCTATGCACTCAGGAAATACTCCTGGTGTTGCTCAGAGGACCTTATGGGATGCCAAGGATTGAACCCAGGTTGGCCGCATGCAAGGCAAACGCCCTACCTGCTGGACTATCTCTCAGGCTCTAGGCTGATTTTTTAGGAGAATGTCACATACAATTCCTCCAAATTATTTACTTTGTTTTGTTTCCTTGGAGCTGTCTATATATGACTTGACCACTTGACATTGCATTATTCATCGATTTGTTTCATCGGGTGCCAGTAACATTTCCATTTGACCCTATCACATGCCAGTGTAGCCCAATGGCATCTAATTGCTTCAGGAATACGAAGAGCCTCAAACTGCTCGTTCAGGGTCTTGATGAAGAAGTCTGACCATCTTGTAGGTGGGTGGCCACGTAATCTTTTGAAATCCCATGGGATCCAGTAGGTAACAGCTCTAGTCCAGCGGTCTTCTCCAAATCGCATTACATGTCCAGCTCATCTGATTTTTGATGCCTGGCAAACGACACAGTGTCCCTGAATCTGGAACAGTGATGGAGGTTGGAGCTCCGGATTCCTTCTCTCACTTGAGTGAGGCGTGATATTCCAAGCATGACTCCTTTGATTCCTCTTGGGGAGACCCGAATAGCATTCTCATCCTGCTTTTGTAGGGCCCAGGTCTCTGAGACGTATGTTAATCCATATACATAAAACTTAATATGGACATTGTCACAGGCCTTGCACTGTTGATGATCTTTTCATAGTGTCATCCCTAGGACTGCTGTTGATTTATAAATAAATAATCCAAGCAGGACCTTTAGATTCTTCTGTAGCTAGAGGGCTTCACCTTTCTCTGGTTGAGGTGTTTGAATTTCTGCAACTGGGTGTTGCCCCAGTTTCTTCTTTAAAGAGCTCTGGATTTGCATCACAAAGGAATGTGGTCTTCATGCCTTTGTACTACTTCAGGGCTAGTTAACTTAAATTTTATTCTTTCCCAAACACTCATTAGCAAAACCCTCCTAGCATTGCTCCTAGCAGCATCCCCACCCCCCCACACCTGAGATTTCAACTCCTTAAATCTTTAAAGGTGATTGTCTGTCATCTAAAGCTTCTGGTTGACAAAGGGACACAGACACTGCCTATGGAAGGGAGTGAAATCTCATGCTAATTTAGTATTAAACGGGGCCCAGGCAATGTTTTATTGGGTTTCAGAGTTGTCAGTCTGAAAGACAAATGAGACAAATGGGACAACATTTATAAACTTTAGGCACTGGAGGAGAAATACTTTACCTCATACTTTACCTCGCCCAAGGAAGCACAGGATTTAAGGAAAAACAAACGCAGTAGTATGAGCCTTTCTTCCTTTCTTTTGCATGCTGAAAATCTTCAGGGTTAACTTATCTTTCAGTGTTTCTTGTTCTATGCTTGTTTGCTTTTTCAAGTCTGTGTTCTTTGTTGCTATCTTTCTCCTGTGCTTTTATTGCAAGCCCCTGTCCTCTTGTAAACACACATTTCTCGCTTCTTTCTTTCCACTGGACAAAGCTCTCCTTAACACTTCTCTCTCTCTCTTTCTCTCCATCTCCTCTCTCTCCCATCTTCTCAGATTCCTTTAAAAGAAAACTATTTTACTTTGATGCAAGTGGGCCTCACGGGTGGCTTATGTGAGGCCTGAAGGGGAGAGAGTTGGTCGCTATCTCCCCAGCCTCCTCTGCTGCCTGAGACCCGCTGGACAGGCTTAGTACTGATAGTCTGTGATGAGCCCTGCAAGGCGTGGGCCTGAGCCCCACCAGCCCCACGAGGTGGCCGCCAAGCCACACCTGATGTCCGCTTGATCTCTAGGCACGGGAGCTGATCCCCACCACCCGAGATTTCTCGGGGAGCCATGGACTCAGGCTGAAGAGAGGAATTGCTCTTTGCAGGAAAGGAAAGTCAGTCCTAGGCCTTACCCAGGGTTGCTTCAGGGTTCTTGCCTTCCTCACAGAAAAGAATTTTCAGGAGTTGACTAGCAGTGAAGTTAAAACAGGTTTTATTAAGGAGGTGTTTGGAAAGGGAAGGAGGAGGTAAAGTAAGAGAGAGAGAGTACACATCTAAAGAGGGGAGATGCAGGCAACACACGTGCTCAGGTACCACATGTGCTCGGCCACTTGGGCTCAGGCAGCATGTGTGTCCATGCAGCATGTGTGTGCTGGTCCTTTGGCCAGGACTGCTTTTATATATTTCTCCCCAAGTTACTCCCATATGGGGCTTCAACCTAGGTTACTAGGGCCATTGCCAAGGGAGTAGACTTTGGGAGTGGTCTTCTTTGACTGGAATGCTTTGGAGTCTTCTGCAAGCTGGGTCCTGGACCAGAAGACTGATTCATCTCCCTCAGGAGATTTAATTAGCTAAAGCCATTAGAAGGGCCTGTGGCCTATGGGCTTCACACATTCCCTTTGACCTTCCCTTCCCCCAGGGTCTATTTTGATAGTGGCCTTATCAAGTCTGGTTTTCAAACAGGTGTGACTCTGGATAGCTGAAGGACCAGTTTTTTTTCCTCTTCAGGAATTTTTATTGCCATGTGGCATCCCCCTATATGCCTGTCTACAACAACTTCAATATCACTATCACTATCCTTCCGTTGATCATCTATTTGCTAGAGCAGGAACCAGTAATATCTCCATATGTCCTGTCTCATTCACTAGAAAATAATAAATGAAAAATTAAATTCTTATTCTAAAAATTTACCACTACCATTCTGGGATATAATCTAATTTTAATTTATCTTAACCTGTGATCATATATTTATTTATGTGAATATTATGTAATATATAAATATATAAATATATAAAATATCCAGATAATACTTAATCATTAATTACATGTTTATAAGGTACATCTTTTTCTATAAATGTAACAAAAATTCATTTTTCTATAATTTTATTTCTCTTAATCTAAATTTTTTAGAATATAAAACTTATAATTCTTGGATCAAAACATATATAATATTAAGAAGTTCAAACAATGTTTATCTGATATTGAGATAAATTGATAAAGGTACGAATGTCCACATTCTTACCTTTTATCCATACTTTCATTTTTCTTTCAGTTAATATAAGCACACATGATGATGGTGGGCCAAACATCAAATTAGTTCTAAGAGAAGTTGACAAGCCTAGAAATCTCCATCTAGCAAGAGAGATAAATAATGCATGCACATAGTCATAATCACATTGGGAAACATAAAAGTGAAGTTTTGGAGTATGAAAATGATAGATATTTGATGTATTATATCATCAGAAAAGACATCTAGTTTATTGAATAACTGATCAAATAATTAAGCATCCATCAGCACCATTTTCAAAGAATTCCAGCTGATGTAGGTGGGCCTCACAGGTGGTTTATGTGAGACAGGAAGGGGAGAGAGATGGTCAATTTCTCCCCAGCTGCTTCAGCTGCCGTAGGCTAAGGACTGATACAGTCTGCCATGAGCCCCTGCACTGCTGGGCCTGAGCCCCCACAGTCGCACAAGGTGGCTGTCAAGCCACACCTGATGTTCACTTGATTTCTAGGCAGGGGAGTTGATTCCCACAACCTGAGATTTCTCGGTGAACCATGGACTCAGGCTGGAGCAGGGAATTGGTCTCTGAGGAAAGTCAGTTCTAGGCCTTACCCAGGGTTTACTCAGAGTTCTTGTCTCCATCACAGAAAAAGAATTTTCAGGAATAGACGAGCAGTGAAGTAAAATGATTTTTTATGGAGGTTTTAGAACCGGTAAGAGGACAAAAAAAGTAGAGCATAACAAGCTCTAGGGAGAACATGGGCAGTTCCAAGGGCAGAGCGTCCCAACTGATAGTAAGAGGGAGAGTACACATCTCAGAGTTAGCAGCACATGGACTCAGGCAGCATAATATGCACGTCGTCCTTTGGTCAGGACAGCTTTCAAAGATTTCTTCTCAAGCTACTCCCATATGGGGCTTCAACCTAGGTTAAAGTCTGTTGCTAGCGCCATTGTCAAGGGGAGTAGAATTTGGAAGTGGTTCTTCGAAAATTCTTTGCTTGACATCTGTTCCTGCTGGATCTTCTGTCCTGAAATGTAACTGTATTAAGGTCTGGGCAGAGAAATGTTGATCCAGCTCCCTCAGGGTCTATTGTTGATGAAGGTCCTATTAAATCTTGATTTCTGTTTCCAAATGGTGACTCTGGAGCCTTAGGGCTACATTTATTCCCAGAAAGTTCAATACCATACACCCCCTACCCCCCATCTGCCTGCCTACATCACAACTGATTCTGGATAACTGATGAAAATTTCAGTTTTAACAAGTAAATATGTTGTAAAAACTTCAAATGATATTAAAAAAAAGAAGATATTAACCAAAAGTAGTGTCATAGTTTTCCAAAGCAATTGTATGAATTTGTTTTTACCATCTACCAGAATTATTTCTTCAGGATTCTGACTAACATATTATTCATTTAAAATAATTTGTAATGAAGGTCTTATTATTTACAGTACTGATAAGGATGATTTCATGCATACAGCTTTCTAACACAACACCCTTTACTGGAGTGTTTGCTTCCCTCTGCCTTATCTCAGTGTCCCCAATCCACTATATTCATTTTGATAGAAAACTTTTCACCTGCCTGAGGTGGTATTTTATTGTGGTTTGATCACCATTCCCAGAACAGTAAGAAGTATAAACATCACTTCCTGGATCAACTGGAGATGGGGAGGAGCATCTGTATATCCTATTTGGAGAAGTGTCTATTCAAGTATTCTGTCCAGTTTTTAATTGAGCTGTTTCTTTTATGTTCTTAACTTTTATAGGCTATTTATATTCCTTGGTATTAGGTATTACAACTTTAGCATATATTGTGCAAATATTGTCTCAATAAGCTTACTCTTTGTTCTGTTTATATTTTGGCTTGCTCTACTAAAACATTTTAATTTTATGCAGATTCAATTGATTCTCTGCTTTTATTTCCTTTGCTTTGGGGATCAAATATACCAAAACATCTCTAACCCTGGTTTCAAGAAATAGTTTACCTATTTTCTCCTAAAAATTTAATTGTTTCGGGGCTGGAGCGATAGTCTAGCAGGTAGGGCATTTGCCTTGCACGTGGTTTACCTGGGTTTGATCCCCGGCATCCCATATGGTCCCCTGAGCACCTCAAGTAGTAGCTTCTCAGCAAAGAGCCAGGAGTAACCCCCTGAGCATCACCGGATGTGACTCAAAAGAGCAAAAATAAAAAAAATAATAATTGTTTCAAGTCTTTGGATCCAACATGCATTTTGAGGTGTGTGTGTGTGTGTGTGTGTGTGTGTGTGTGTGTGTGTGTGTTGTTTGCTTGCTTTTTTAGAATAACACCCAGTTCTGCATAGGGCTTACGCCTGGCTTTGTTCTCAGGGATCGTTTCTGGAGGGTCTTGGAACACCATCTGCAAAACTATGGGGATTGAACTAGGCAGCTAAATACAGGGAAACTGCCTTACCTGTGTATTATCACATATGCCCCATGAGTTTATTTTTGTGTATGGATTTAGAGAGTGATTCAGCTTCATTCTTTTTTGCAACTCTCTTTTCTCAACCCTATTTGCTTAAGAGAGTCATTTACTTCCTTAGTCATGGGTCCTTTGTCATTCATTAGTTGCTTCTTTTAAGCAAAAGACTTTGAGTCATTAAAGATATTTTTAGACAATCTGTAGTGTTATAAGTTTCCTCTATTTAAAAAATATAGATAATTTTGAGCTCTTTAGTTTATTTTGAATTAGCATAGATTGTGTATGATGTCTGATGGGTCTCATCCTTCTTTTTCTTTTCCTTCTCTAACTCCTACTCTTTCCCCTTCTTTTCATCCTGCTCCTCTGCATTTTCCTTTCCCTTTTCTCCTCTTTTCCCTTTCCCTATTCCTTCTCCTTGTTTTTTTTTTTTGCTTTCTTTCCTCTAGTTCTTGTATCAACCTTGTTTGTTGATTTATTCCCCTTCCATATAGCTTTGGTTTTATCTCTGGGCACCCTTTATAGTTTTCAGCATGAGTGTTATATACATTTTAGTTAGATCTATACCTAAGTTTACTAATTTTTGAGTAATTGTAAAGTATATTGGTTTTCCACTGTCAGTTCTAGTTATTTAATTTCTCCTTCTCATTCTCTTCTCTCTCCATTCTTATGTACTAATATATAATATATGTACACATATATACTATTATGCATATAAAAAGATACTTATTTAAAAAGAAAGGAAAACATGTAAAAACAATGTCTCCTAATCTTCCTCTCTCATTTCATATTTGCTAATATGAATACAATATATAACATAGAGAAATTTACTAAAAAGTAGAATCACAACAAAAATAAAAATATACTTATTAAATGAGTATACTTTAATAATCTTCATTAAGTTTGTCAGAGCTCCATGCAGCAGAAGAGCTGACCACTAGCCCTGCTTGTCAGAATCCCACCCTATAGCCATCTATTTCAAGCCCAGGTATGCCTGATCCAGACACTCAGATCCATGGGACAGAGCTTCTACTGGCTCTCCCTGTGCCCAGCTGAACATGAGGCACCCAGGAGGGTAGGCAGGTCCTAGCCCTGGCCCACCAACCAGTAGAGTCTTGCAACAAGCCAGAGGAACCCCCCACTCCATGAGGGCTGCCATTTTCAACATCCAGACTCCACAGCTCGTCAGAACTCCACCCAGCAGAAGAGCTGATCACCAGCCCTGCGCATCAGAGTCCCACCCTGCAGCCGTCTATTTCAAGCCCAGGTGTGCATGATCCAGAGACTCAGATTCACACTTCAGAGCTGCTGCTGGCTCTGCCTGTGCCCAGCTGATCATGAGGCACCCAGGAGGAAAGGCAAGCTCTAACCCTGGCCTGTCATCCCAGCAGAGCCTTGCAAGAAGTCAGAGGAACCTCCACACCATGAGAGCCACCATTTTCACCATCCGGACTCCACTGCTCATCAGAGCCCCACCCAGCAGAAAAGCTGACCTTTCCCCTTTCATCAATAAATGCAAAAGATGAGAGGCTACTACAAGAGTATCCCACCCTCACGGCAGAGCCTAGCAAGCTACCAGTGTCTCATTTGATATGCCAAAAACCAGTAACAATCATAGACCTCTTTCCCAAGACCTAAAGTTATGATTTGAGGCTCTTCATGTTCCTGGAATGAGCAGATGCCCTTTGGCAACACTGGCATGTGACAGAGCATATGGAGATGTTACTGGTGTCCACTGGAGCAAATCGATAAACAGCGGGAAGACAAATGACAAGTGACAAGTGACAGGGTTTTAAGAATTTCTATGTTATTGTTTTTGTCCCTTCCGACTACCCACCTACTTCTTACTTATAAAAAGAACCAGTCACCACTATGCCAGTGGACTTTAGAGATATGATATATATTGATATTAATTTCAGGGTCTGGAAAATAAATATTGTTATTACTGATTAATGATAACATTATTATTCTTTGTCAAGACCCTGAGTAAATGGTTTGAGACTCTTCGTGTTCCTGAAGCAACCAGATGCCATTGGGTTACACTGGCAGGTGATAGGGTCAAATGGAAATGTTACTGGTGCCCGCATGTTACTGGTGCCCACTCAAGCAAATTGATGAATAACAAGCTGTCAAGTGATCAAGTGATATATTGAGAATTACTCAGCCTCAAGCAGTCCCACTTTGAAGCTCCCTGTCACATTGTTGCCACATAAACCCACCTGTGCATGTGGAGCATATATGTTTGTATTATTTTCCTTCTTTTTTTCATGAAATGAGCTATTACTGTACCCAGCTGTTCCCTCTCCCCCATCCCAGTAGAGACTGAATAGTTTCATGCACCATCATTGAGGAATGATTTCCTATGGTTCTATTACTTGTATCTATTTTTTAAATGATCTCTCTAATGCCTAGGTAGACTTAATTTTCACAGGAGTGAAATAAATGAATTTCCAGAGATTTATTTTCTAGCAAATTAATGACTGATTTTGGAGTCATATAAATGGTTCTCAGATCATTGCAAACAGGTGTATCGACACATCTTCCTTCCCTTTCTCAGTGAGATAAACGCTAGCTTAGCTTAGAGCAGTGAAGAAGGACCGCTCTTGCCACAGGGTAGGCCACTACAGGATTCTTGCAGAAAGTGGAAATTGCAAAAGTGTTACCTTTGAGTTGAGTTTAGAACCTGGTGTATATAAGGTAACATAAAGTTAAATTATCTGAGAAATCTGTTTAATCCAATTGTTTCCTTTAACATTCCAAAGAGGGAACTTGGTAAATTAATAAAAACTGTTTCAGTAAGTAGTGAGACTAGTATCTAAAATATTTCAGAGTTCAATTTTTTTCACAGCTGTTTTACTGACAAGGAGAGAGGAATTCAACAGTGTATTTGTTGGAAAGAACCACACTTAATTTTGATTAAGAATATGTTGAAACTTGCTTTTTGGGACAACTTTATAATTGTACCACACAACAGTTTTTAAATAACTGGCAAAAAATGTTCTGTACTTTAATTTTTTCCTTTGAGTAGAAATTTAAGGCATCTGTTTTAAATCAAAGGCAGTGTTTTGTAGAGAATACATTTATATATCTGAATATTGAAAAAAAATCAATGCAAAACATTAGAATGAGAAAAAAAAAAACTGAGCTTTGTTCAGAGAGTAACAAAGTCAGTGTCTCTGTCTAACATTAGCACAATTGAGCCTTTTGATTAAGGCGGGTTCTAGCCCTGGACCGCCACCCCAGCAGAGCCTCACAACAAGCCAGATGACACCCCCCACACACACACACTCCATGAGGGCCGCCATTTTCCACATCCGGACTTCCCCTCATCAGAACTCCACCCAACCAGCCTATCACAATCCAGCTCATGCAGTGCTTGCAGCCATGCGGTTCATCAATAAATGCTGGATTTTGAGATGACTACAAGAGTATCCCACCTGCACGGTAGAGCCTGGCAAACTACCTGTGTTGTATTTGATATGCCAAATACCAGTAACAGTTATAGACCTCATTCCCATGACTTGATGGAATGGTTTCAGGCTTTTGTGTTCCTGGCGCAAGCAGGTGCCCTTGGGCTCTACTTGCATGAGACAGGACATATGGAGATGTTACTGGTGCCCACTCGAGCAAATCGATGATGAATGGGAAGACAGTGATTAAGAATATAAAGAAAAATATTTTGAATAATTCTAGCTTTTAATTATAATGTAGATATTTTAATTTGATGAGAAAAATATGCTTTATTTAAAAAATAAAAGGCCAAATTAATCACATCATTAAACATTTGACATTGTGGTAAGAAAAGAAAAGCTACATGTACAAAAGTAAAGTCCAGCAAGAAAAACTTAGAAATTTATTTCTCTTGCCCACAGTTTTATTAAAATGCAGAACATTACAATAACAAATGGAAATATTCATGGGTAACGAAATCATATTATTCAAACTCAAGATAAAGCTATCCAGGTAAATAGAATGCTAGGGTCTAAGGTGGTATATAGCAGCTAACCAAAAGTGGAGGCAGAAAATAACAGAGGAAGATATGTTTGTTTTTTTTAAATTTACCTCTTTTGAGCATAAACTATATCTTCTCTTGTACATATTTTATCATAGAATAAATGAAGAAATCCCTACCCCCTCATTTAATATATGAATAGATTTAAAATTGCAAGCTTCCGATCTCTATCCCTCTCACTCTCCTTTTCAGTATTTTTTCCCTATGTTCCTATAACAATTTTAACTGACTATTCTGGAAACTTCTACCTTGTCTTGGCATGGTGCTGTTTTACTAGCTAGAAAATAAAACTAAAAGTTTTATTGGGGAAAAGTGATACTTTTCTGGAGAAAATAACATATTGATGGGGACATTTAAAATATTGATTTATTGTTAAGTAACTTTGACACCAGGTTTGACTGACAGTAGAATAAGGCACTTTGCATGTGTCTGACCTGGTTTGATCCAGTTCATCACATATGGTCCGTGAGCACTGCCAGAAATGAAATCTGAGAACAGCTGGTTATACCACCTCCTCCCATAACATTGACATATTTTAGTGTAAAAAGATTAAATTATGTTCTCATTTCATTTAATGTCACTATTATTTCCTCATGGAAACTTCTTATGTAGTATGAGCAGAGATGTAATATTGCAGTCTACATTAACAGAACATTCTTATGTTGCGAGACCATTTCTAGTTTGTCATTTTTATATTGTCAAGCATTTTAATTTTTATATACTTTCACCAACTTAAATATATGTAAAATCTATTAACTTTTTGTGCAGTTACATTTAACTTTTCAGATATGTTATAGATCATAATGGAACATTATTTCTGGGTATAGACTTTCTTTTGAATTATTCCCATGGAACAAATTTCCCTGGATAATCAAAAAACATTCTTGATTTTTTTAATATTAATCTGCACAGTGATATTAATTAATGACGTTATTCTATTCTTAGTGACATAAAAGTTTCACTTTAGGAAAGCAAAAGTCAAATGCCCAAGGAGCCAATGACCACTTCAGACAGCTACCAAAATAAAGCAAACTCAGGATCCTTGAAAGTTAGTAGTTTTGAAACTATTTTCTCCTTTTCTTAAGGAAGCCATTGTTCACTAAATTTTGTAAATGAATATTATATAATGACACATATTTTGTGCCTAATAATTTGACAATTTCATGATACCTAGTTTACACTGTCCATTATTTTTTGTGCATTAAAGTAATAAAGTATTTATATTATAAGTAATGTTAATGTTACTAATTGTCATAAATTTCAATGATAATTCAAGTATTTTTAATAATATCTCATTTTATTTCAATTTTAAAGATTCATTAGTTTCTGAAATGTCATATGGAAAATAAAGTGACTTTTTTTTTTTTTTTTGCTTTTTTGGGTCATAACCGGCAATGTTCAGGCGTTTCTCCTGGCTCTGCACTCAGGAATTACTCCTGGTGGTACTCAGGGGACCATAATAAAGTGATCACTTTTACGATAATTTATTTCCAAAATCTTGTATCCAATGAAACATATTTCTCCAAATATATTTTACGGAAATATAACAAGATAAAATTTCCATTTTATCTTTTTTCCATAAAAAGAATTAATCTGAATGTAAAATATAATCTAAAACTCAATGTTTCTCAAATATGATTTTTGCAAGAAAAAATTTAAATCCCATATAAATTAGGGACTTATTAGAAATGTGATCTCAGGTCCACCACACTCATAATGAATCAGAAAATTTTGAGAACCACCAGCAATGCATTTTTTAATATATCCAGTATGTAATTGCTTACTAAAGTCTGATAATCACTACTTTAAGTTATTCTTTGCAATGTATGTTTTACCTTAGTGAAATTTCTAGAAACTTTTTTAAAAGAAAAAGCACACATACACACAATCACTGCCACCAATACAATTTCTAAAACTTGTATCAAAATGTTAACCATCGATATTTTACATGCCACTAAAACACACACATTTCTATGAAGATATAGTGTTTGAGTCTAGGCTAAAATCATAGTTGCTAATTTCAACCTTAGTTGCTAATCATTTAGACATATTACTTTTTATGTGTTTCTTCCTTGGGACTAGACCATAAGGAAAACAACTCTTTACTAGTCAGTTGCAGGATACTTCTATAGCCTGTCAAGCTGATACAACTTTGTGTATGCGTTAACTTATTTGAGTTGTATTTCTTGTATTGGCTTCTTTATCATGGATGCATTATAATCAATAGGCTAACCAATCCTATATCCTAATAGGATAGGATAGGCATTGTATTTGCTTATTATTATATTTAGTATATGACTAAAATTAAATGTTATTTAATAAATGAACATGTGCTATATAAAATAGCTTGTAGCAGAAAATAGTCCAAAAGCATAAATTTTGGACTAATATTTTATGAGGCTATATCAATATTATAAAATGCAATAAAATGAGTACATACAATAATTAAATGGGAGCCAGAAATATAAAATAGGGGCTAAGTTGGTTGTTTTGCAAGCTGCTTACTCAATTGGATCTCTGGCATGACATATGTTCCCCTAAACACAGCCAGGAGTGATTCCTAAGTACAGAGCCAGGAATTAGACCTTAGCACCACCATTTATGGCGCGAAAGCAAATAAGTAAGTAAAAGGAAAATTATAATTATTTGTCTTTACACATTTTATAAAGTTGCTAGTTGAATTCCATGCCTATTCTTTGTGGGTTATTCAAATATTAATAGAAACGTACTCTTTAAATAATAGGGTTCTGAGGGCCGGAGCGATAGTTCAGCAGGTAGGGCATTTGCCTCTCATGCCGCTGGCCCATACTGGCTCGGGTTCGATCCTCGGCATCCCATATGGTCCCCGAGCACCGCCAGGAGTGATTCCTGAGTGCAGAGCCAGGAGAAACCCCCTGAGCATCTCCAGGTGTGACCCAAAAAAAGCAAAAAATAAATAAATAAATAAATAGGGTTCTGAAAATTAAATGATAGCCATCACTTGTATCACTTGTCTTCCCATTGTTTATCGATTTGCTGGAGCAGGCACCAGTAACATCTCCATATGTCCTGTTGCAATCAAGTGTGGCCAAGGGCATCTGCTCACTCCAGGAAGAGGAAGAGCCTCAAACCGTTCCTTTGGGTCATGAGAATGAGGTTCATAATAAAACAGTAAATTTTATAAACATATTTAGGCAATATCCTCTATTAGCAACTCTCTTATACCTTTGTTCAAAAATTAGATTTTATGGGAAAATTTAATGTTTTATCTCAAAAGAAAGTCTTGATTTGTATGTTTTATCTTTTCTTGTATTTTTTTTCTGGGCTTAAATTACAAAGAAATTCCATAGTTCAAATGAGCATGAAGTTGTTTGGCAAACTGAGATTATATAGTTACAAATCCTTGGTAGATGTTATCTATAAATAGAAGTATCTAAGATGGAAAGACTTTTTTTTGAACAATATAAATGGCCCTTTTTCACATACAAGTGGAGAAGAGGAAAGCCTACAGCATTGATTTAAAAGAATGTAATTAGAATTTAGGTTCCAATAATTAGATCCCAGTAGACTGAGTTCAGATTTTCTTTTCCTTCAAACAAAACATAAAAGAGCTAGGATGCCGTTTCTGCTGGATTGAAAATAAAAATGTTTTCTTTAAAATAAAGATTGTAAGACAAAAATGAAGCATTTTACTTCTTGCACCTGGAATCATTTCATAATGAAATGCAAATTGATTCTAAAATCTGACCTCTGCTTTGCTGATTACATCCTAAATCATTCATTTAGGCTTCAGAAAACTAGAAAATGCATGTTAAGAAGCGACTATTTAGTATATCTACCTTGAATTTCACAAGACAGTTATATGCTTGACTCCTTGTCTGAATTACCTAACATCTATTATGAAATAACCACTCAAAGACCTAGGATAGGGTGTGTGATATAAAATTGATTGCATTTAATATTGATCAAATCCACTATGACTATGTAAATTGTTCATTGGTAAAATATTTCATTTAAAACTACAGTCTCCTTTCAGCTTTGAAAAATGTAAATCTATATTCTGTTATATAACATTTATTAAAAAGAGAACAAGCTAATTGACTGTTTCATTTTGATGGGTAAGGAGAGTCTAATGTTTCGAGATTGTACAATACATATGAGTTGTGAAGAGGTGAAATTTCATCTTGTGTATGTACTGCCAGAGTGGAGCTCCACCCAGCAGAAATTTGATCCAAGCCCTGCTCATCAGAGTCCCACCCTACAGCAAGTTCTATTTCAAGCTCAGGTATGCCTGATCCAGAGACTCAGATATGTGGGGCAGTGCTGCTACCAGCTTTGCGGCTGCGCAGTTCATCAATAAATGACAGGATGAGAGCCTACTACTGAGAGTATACCACCTTCATGGCAGAGCCTGACAAGCTACCTGTGTCAGAATTGATATGCCAAAAACCAGTATCAATTATAGACCTTATTCCCATGACCTGAAGGAATGGTTTGAGACTCTTCACGTTCCTGGAGGAAGCTGATGCCCTTGGACTACACTAGCATGTGACAGGACATATGGAGATGTTACTGGGTGCCTGCTCAAGCAAATCGATGAACAACAGGAAGACAAGTGATAAAAGTAATACACGTGATGTACTGCCTGAGAATGTGCTGCCCAGGCATCTTATTTTTAGCATTTTGGTATTTGATGATGTTATTAACTTGGCAGGTAAACAAAAAACAAGACAGTACTAGAAATATATACAACCATAGATATATAAATAACGTCAAAGTAGATGAAACTAATGGTATATACAAAGATAGTAATAAAATAACTATGATATAAGGAGATACATGAGATTTTGAGTTTTATGCATATTTCTTCTTATTTATACAACTGTGCTTCTTTTTTTGTTTGTTTGAATGTTTATTTTTGGATCACACTTGACGTTGTTCATGGGTTACTACTAGCTCTGCACACTAATCATTCCTGATGTGCTCAGGAGACCATAGGGGTTGCCAAGGTAAGACAAGCACCTTACCCACTGCAACATCTCTGTTAGCATCTATGCTCTACCTCTTTAAAAAAGAAATTGAAGCTACTTAATAAGAAAATATTGGCTTTAATCTTTGTTAACCTTGAGTAGGGATGGAAAATTAGAACAGAAACATACAAGGTAAAAACCATAAGCTAGGGTGGTAATCCATAGTTTTAACTTAATTTGTGTAAAGGCAGTTTCCATATTCTTTGAGTAAAAGCAAACAGAATCTGAATGCTCAGGTGCCTCTTTTTTAACCTGTAAATATACTGTGAAGCATGAATACAAGAGTATAAAGAAGATTTAATGTAAGAGTAACAGTTTAAATACATACAGCAAATGTCTATGTGAGAACTATCATGCTTTTTTTTTAGTTTTTGGCAGAGGTTGGGGATGACTTGGTGGTACTCATGGCTTACTCCTGTCTCACACTCAGAGTTACTTCTGTAGGTGCTCAGGAGACTATACTTGGTACTAGGGATCAAACCTGGGTCAGCTGTGTGCAAGACAAATGCTCTACCTGCAAGACTATTTCTTTGTCCCCAGAACTTTTATTCTAAAACCACTTGGCATCTCATCCTGACTTATATTTCAATATAAGATAGTAGAATAATGGTTTTCAAATCATTTGACCTAGAGTCACTTTGTGTTGTGTGAAATTTCTTTCTAGGTAAGGCAAAAAGCAATTGTCTAAAGCAATTCACCCAAATCTACTTTACCAGGATGTGTTTAGCTTTTCTCTGTTTTGCCATGTTTGAGTCTATTCAGAGTTGCTTTGAAATGAATTCTGCTGAAACCGTTTTGATAACCACTGTATGAGAACTGCTGGAGTAGAAAAAAACTCATAGCTTACTCTGAAATGCAAGGGTTTTGTAACCTCTAACAAGTGGATTCTAACTCAGACTAGTGGTACCATGCACACCCTCAGTATGTACCCGTTTGGGTATCATCCTGTATCCAAATATGTTTAATGTTTTTCAATAAGGAGAATTTAGTCCTATATTAAATTTCTCCTCAGCTTAGGAGTTTGTTTTTGTTCTACTGTCAATAATCTTTTCAATTTTTTTCATATTTTATTAAATAAGAATCTTTTATCATGAGGCTTTAAGTTTAAATTTCCACATTAATAAGCTCGAGTTCTCATTAATTTCTACAACTGTTACAGTCCTGTAAAATGATTTTGTCTAATCTAATATATTTAAACTCTAAGGAAAATACTAAATACCTTTTACTTTCACTCTCTGACCAATGTCATATCAGGTAATATCTTGACATATGTGTCCAAGGGTTGAGCCAACTAGACTAGGCATATAATTAGAAATGTACTCGAGAGTCATGGAGGCCCTCATCTTATATTTAATTAATGAAAGATACATTTATTTAAATTTCTTGAATAAATTATTTCCATTGGCCCCTCACATTATGCAAGGTTCCATTTTCCTTTTGTATTCAGCAGGGCTAATTTTAAACCTTATCTTCTTGCATATTTAAGGGTATGAAATAGAATTTCATTGTGCTTTACTATGCAATTCTAAAATTACAGAGACCAAGAGGTAGGACAAGTGACTTGGGTTTAATCTCTAGCAATTTATTTGTTCTCTTTATAAGCATTGCTAGGAATGATCCCTGAACTTAGAGCCAGGGGAAGCCCTGAGTACAGTGAGATATGGGCCCCAAATAAACCCAAACAAAAAATAAATAAAATTACTAGTATCATTTGCTATCTTAATTTGCTTTCCATTAGATTTTTTCTTTTCCATTTACTTTTTGTGTAATACACATAGATACATGCAAAGGACTAAAGGAAAGAGAAAAGCAATATTTCCCCTTACATATACAAAATCCAAAGCCATCAGCAGCTTTAACGTTGTAAGTCTGGGTAGCATGGTTACAGTAATGCTAACTTTCATGGCTTTGATGAACAAAGTTTCTGTACCTTCACCACTACCGAGGTGCCCCCAAGACTCTCTACAACTGCCCTTCTTTCCCTTCCAATCTACGACTTTTCCCCATCACCCCAAACTTTTTGTAATTACACACTGTAATTTTTATTATACACTTTTTGCAATCAAAAGCCAAGGATTTATCTCCATTTTGTGTGTCTCTCCCATTGATGTGTCTGATTAGGAGATATTGGAAATAACAGGGAGGGAAAGGACACAAAAGAGAGGTTAAATTAAACTAAGAGGACTGGAAGTGCCCTGGTGAGATAGGGTGTGCTCCCAGGAGCACTGCAATAGGTGCAATTAAATTAACTAAGGAACGCCTCCCTGCAGGAAGAGAAAGGACAACTCAGTGTTAAACCTGAAATGCCTAGGACTGTAATCCAGCAATCTCAGTTTTTATGAGTTTAAACATATACATACTCAGTAGCAGAGCATTTAATGACATGTACAGTTATATGGATTATAGATGAACACATGTATATGTAGGACTTGGGCACTGCCACATCTATACAGTGCCAAGTAGTACATTGTTGATTTGGAACAAAATGTGTTGAAAATTAAACCATGCCAATCCTAGTTAGTCTTATCATTAAAAGAGCTCCAAGAAAGACTCAGGTGCTATAATTGTGTTGTAATTTGGTAAGGCAGCTGCTGATTGTGAATCAAAAATGAGAAAAATCTTGGGAAAAATCTCTGTATGCCAAGATTCATCCTTTATAGATCTATAGTCTAAGCCAAACATTAATTTGGGAGTTGATTAAAAAAACTAGTAAATTAAAAACACGTGGACCAGAGGACTCTGTTTCTTCTATATTTTGAGTTAACCAGAAATTGTTAAGAGTTACCTTTCTGCATATTTTCCATTCTCTTAATTCCCTTAAAAGAAAATTAACACTTAGAAGTCAACAAAATAGAAAGAAATGAAGCTGTTATATATTGAATACTGTGGTATATATTTTCTTTGTTTTAGCTAATTTAATTTAATTGAAAAATTCTGTCTGACTATTATAATTTCAATTTTATAGATAATAAAATTATGCAAGCACATTCCTCAGAGGTATACAGTTGCTAATAATTTAAATGCAATCTGTCTTTTCCAAAGCCTCTTTACTTTCTTCTACAAAAAGTAACATTGAATCTATATAGCAACATATGCTCATTTTAATACTGTCTCAGTGTTCCTTAATGTTTCACTATTTAGTATCTTGTTCAATGTGAATTATAGCTTCAATGAAGTTGCCAACAAGGTATGTTGGCAGCAGGTGTGTGAAAAACATGAGCTAACCTACTATTAAATAACTTTATACAATAATTATTTTCAGCCATGGTATGAGAGATTTAAAATTATAAAATTGAATGTTAGGTCTAAGATCTTTTAAGTTATATCCAGTTCATTGATGAGGAAATTATGTATAAAAATAAAATTATGAATTCAGAGTCATACAATCACCAATAAAAAATGTAGATCAAAGACAAATGATCTACTTTCTACCTTAGAGATCTGCTCACAAAATATCAGCTTCTATGTGTAGGTAGTCTTGTATTATCTATTTTGCTGGATGGTGATGTTCCTGATACTCCTGGCTTGGTGCTCAGGAATCAATCTTGGTGCTACTCAGGGCACCATGTAGTTCCAGGCATCACAACCAGGCTTCCTGCATGCAAAGGAAGCATGCTTTGTCCCTATTGCTATCTTGGAAATTATTATTATTATTGTTATTATTATTATTATTATTTCTTTTTAGTTTTTTGGGGTCACACCCGGTAATGCTCAGGAGTTACTCCTGGCTCTGCACTCAGGAATTGCTCCTGGCAGTGCTCAGGGAGACCATATGGGATGCCGAGGATCAAACCCAGGTCAGCCATGTGCCAGACAAATGTCCTACTCACATGTGCTCCTGCCCCAGCTTTAAACATTCTTAATGCTAATGTTTATTTGTTTAAGTGCATTCTTTTTTGGATTATGTAAAACTTATTTCCATTAGGAAACAGATAAAGCTCTCAAGTCTCATAGGTCTCCAAGGAGACAGTGAAAGGCAGAAGCTAAAACAGAAGAAAACAAACAAATAAGATAACATTTTGTTTTACTGTGGGCTGTTTACCTGAAGATAAAATTGAGAAATGGAATCTGAAAACTTTAAACTCCTGACTTACTTTCATTATGAAGGAATTAAGGACTTCTCATTATCTTCCAGCTTCCAAGTACTCCCTGTGTGTATTTGAACATTTAATCTGTTTATGAAACATCTAGTCAAGCATGTTTCCAGTATGGAACTATTTTCCCTTAATAGAGCACCCTCTTGGGTAACAAAAAAAGCCCTCTTATTTCTGCTGTGAAGCTTAGGGAATAAACTAATGATTGTTCTTCAATCGTTTCACATATATTGATGTAATTATCTTTGCATCTTTGTAAGGTGATTATAATCAAATTCCACACCTAGTCTTTTCCAAGTAGTACTGTGGTGAGCGATGTTTCCGATACTATTCCTCACCTGATGCAGGTAAGAATAAGTACTTTGTAGTATAACGTTATTAAAAAGGGTGAGAGTGGCAAGTGCTAGGAGAAGCATTTGAGGGTAACTGTAGTAAAGCAGGTGTGAGAAAATAATGCCATACTAGAATAATGGGGGGGAAGGAGATGTTCTCACTTGCTAGAAATGCTTTATAGAAAATATGAGAATATTTCGGATTGGAGCACTACATATAAGTGTTCCTTGCTCTTAGGCTGCATTATCTATTTATATTCCTAAATATAATTGGTTGGATTTCTTTCTCCTTTCCCTTCACTTGGAGAGGAATCTTACTTTCTAAAAGAAAATATAAGTCACACTAGAATAAGAGCTCCTAAATCAAAAGCTCATTTACCTCAATTAGTGATACCCAATTCTGTCAACAGTCAACAGAAAATAAATATATTTTCTTTGATTTTTTACACATTTATATTTTATGCGAATGAGTAGAAAACAATAGAAAAACTATAAAAATTTAAAAATGCAAATGATATTTTATCTCTGAAAACTGGCAAAGTATCAAAACCATGAGAGAAGAATCCAACACGGCATGTGCCATCTATAAAGCTGCAAAGTTGATTACCTGGTGTATCTGATTTCATGGTGTTCAGCTGACATTGAGTTCAGACTGTGGATTCTATATTGGGCTTCATAAAAATGGAGAAATGCCATTAATTTAAGTTATAATATTAAAGAAAGTCTTATAGATGTTGAATCCCATAAATTAATTGGCTATGTTAATTGGTATATTTTTATCCAGAGTGTTACAAATCGTACCGTGATGTGTTATACATACATGCTTATGTATCATTTATGATACATAAAATGTATGACTATGAACTATAATATACAAAATTTACGCATATGTCTAACATATCACCTATCAGTTTCAGTGTCTTCATAGTGTGTATAGGTTCAAATGGACACACACACACAGTTTAGGGGTTACACAGCAAGGCTTACTGTTGGCTCTACCTCAGGGATGACTCTTGGCATGCTCAGGTATTGAATGACAGGCTTAGCTAGCTTGGGAGCTTTGCTCACAGCTTAATAGATTTACATGTTCTTAAGCCAAGGTTCATTCTAATGAGATCTCTCTTCTATATAAACACTGATGGAGGGTGTGGCAGTTACAGAAGTCACCTTGACTCTAACTTCTGACTTAGTATACATCTACTAAGACTTCTATGTTATCTAGATTTGGCACAGCTACTCTTTTAGACCCACTGCACCCAGCCTGGGAGAGTTAGAATTTACCAGGAAAATGCCACCTTGACTACGTTGAGACTATCGTTTAAGATTATAGGAAGGATCATACTAGTTTGACCTCATGCAGGCGAATGTGACCCTTTCAGTATACAGAGAACAAGCTACTCAGAATCACCCCAGTGCAGATAATAAATAAGAAGAACCTTGTGGGTACCATCTAGATTACATGAAGCCCAGGGAAATTAACATGTACTATTTTATACCCTCTCTCTCCCAAGTGTTTTACATAAGAGATAATCTCAGAGGAAGAGATTAGTCCTCAGTGTAACCCTTTGTTTATACCTATAGTAGGGTGTGGCATCACCCTTCTACACTCTTCTTCTATCTAGAAGCTCTTTAGGGTTTTTTGTTGACATGACCCTCCCTGTCAACAGTCAGAATTACTTTGGTGTGTATAAGGGAACTGACTGGAGGCACTCACCCCTTTTTGGGTAGGACTCCTTTCTGGTAGGATCCTCTTTGGTGGGAGACTTAGGCTCTTGTGTATGGTCTAAGTTCTGACCACAGCTAGAGTTCTTTCATTATATTGGATTGCGGTGGTAGAGCTTTTATACTATTAAAAGCCTTCTTGGAACAGCACTGGACTGGTGAGCTTTATTTTGTTCCCCGGCAGCCTCAGAGATAGAAGAGAACCTCTGTCCTGATACTGTTGGGGACCCTAGTAGCTCCGACACTCAGGGGATGCTGAGTGTCAAATCTGGAATGATGAGGATAAATCTGGGTTGGCTGCATTCAAAGTAAATGCCCTGCCTACTGTACTATTGCTCTGGTTTCTCAAATGCATATTTAACCACTAAAATTGCCAGTTGTTGATCCATTTTAATTCTACAAAAGGCAATTTCACTTGGATTGGTCTAATGTATGACACCCAAATTAATATTTACTGTTAGCAATACCCATACATATGAAAATCAAGGCCCCTTTTCTCCACTAATCTGTCCCAACCACAGGTGTCCTATCAACAAATATTACTATTATTCACTCTCTTGCAGACTTTAAAGCTGAGCAATTATTTTCATATATTCCATTTACTTCATAACTCACATACAATTTATTTTATGCTTGATATTTTTGTGTACATGCATATATGTATATATACATATATGTGCTTATATACACATATAAGAACATACATATATGTGTCCATTTTGTCCATTCTTCTCTAGTTGTATAGTTACTTGATCACTTGATCGGTTGACATCCCGTTATACATCGATTTGCTCGGCGGGCACCAGTAATATTTCCATTTGACCCTATCACGTGCCAGTGTAGCCCAATGGCATCTGTTGCTTCAGGAGCACAAAGAGCCTCAAACCGCTTGATGAAGAAGTCTGACCATCTTGTAGGTGGGCGCCAAGCGTGATCTTTTGACATCCCGTGGGATCCATTCGGTAATGGCTCTAGTCCAGCGGTTGTCTCCAAATCGCATTACATGTCCAGCCCATCTGATTTTCGATGCCTTGGCAAATGAAACAGCGTCCCTGACTCTGGAACAGCGACGGAGGTCGGGCTCCGGATTCCTTCTTTCACTTGAGTAGGCGTGATATTCCAAGCATAGCTCTTTCGATTCCTCTTTGGGAGACCCGAGTAGCATTCTCATCCTGCTTTCATAGGGCCCTGGTCTCTGAGGCATATGTTAATGTAGGGAGAATGGTGTGGAGTTGAAAAAGATGTGCCCGGAGCCAGAGGTTCTTTGTCTTTTTAGCTATTTCTTCGATGCCTTTGAAGGCATTCCATGCTGCTCTCTTCCTCCCGAGCAGCTCAGGTTTTAGGTCGTTCATCATGTTGACTTCTCGACCTAGGTACACATAACTGCTGCATCAGAGATGTTTGTTCCATTGAGAATGAATTGGGCCTCTGGAACTAGTTCATTTTCCATGAACATAGTTTTGTTGGGATTCAGCTCTAGACCTATCTTTCCATATTCTCGGTCAAAGTCAGCCAGCATTTGTGCCGCTTGACTAATGTTTGGTGTTATTAGAACAATGTCATCAGTGAAGCGGAGGTGGTGTAGCTGCCGACCATCTATCTTTACTCCCATTCCTTCCCATGATGTTCTCGAGGGTGGCGCTGAAGAGTATTGGTGAAATAGTATCACCCTGCCAAACCCCTTCTTTTGACATCAAGGATCACTTCCTTGTAGAATGGTGAGATCCTGGTGGTGAATCCGTAATACAGCTCATGAAGGATCATAATATATTGGGTTTGAAAGCCCTGTTTGGCTAGGACTTCAATGACACTTTAATATGTTATTTTCCTGTTTGATTGAATTGATACAAATTCTGGTTAGTAAATCAGATATCTCTTCTTTTCAGACAAATTATAGAAAACATAAGAAATATAAAGTAGATGAGTTCATAGTACCATGCTTCAAATTCTCATATAATTACACATTAAAACACAAACTACTTGGCATAAGGTTTTTATTTTCCCTAAAAAAATCATTCTGATTTTCCACCTTAAATTACTCCACATGTAATGAAACATATTGAACATCCTTTCTTAGAACCCCCTTTTCCATCCATATTTTTAAAATAAAGATTCCAAGGTATATTTACATAGTTAATTCTTTCTTGTCAAAGTTAACTTTTTGTCAAAACATCCTCACCTTGAAAAACATAACCTTCAAAAACTTTTCTCTTACAACATACACTAGTCACTTTCCCTGTAATTATATGTCTTATTTTATAAAAATAAAAAAAATCTACAAAAAACTTTTGATTATCTGATATTGATTTATATGTTTATTTATTTTTTTAGAAAAAATATTATACCACAGTGAGATATACAATTATAAAAATATTCATGTTTGGGTGTTGATCATACAGTGTTCCAGCACCCATCTCCCTACCAGTGCCCATTTCCCACCACCCAAGTCCCAATTCCTCACCCTTCCCCTAGCCTGCCTCTATGGCAGGCTCTTTATCTCTTTTCTCTCTTTTTCTCTCTCTCTATCTCTCTTTCTCTTCCTTCTCTTACACATTGTGGATTGCAATACATACATTTAGAGGTTATCATGTACATCTTTTTGCCTATATTTAATGCTCTGTTCTAGGCTGGCATTATCATTTTTGATGATTATTAGCCAGTAGCAGCTCTTCCCCCTGTATCTGAGTCTCTGGATCAGGCATATCTGGGCTTGAAATAGGCTCCATTGAAGGGTGGGATTCTGATGAGCAGTGCTTGAGATTGGCTTTTCTTTGGGTGGAGCTCTGACAAGCTGTGGAGTTCGGATGTTGAAAATGACTGTCCTCATGGTGGTGCGGTTCCTCTGGCTTCTTGTAAGGCTGTATTGGAATGATAGGCAAGGACTAGAACCTGCTTTCCCTCTCTGGCACCTCATGGGGTTTGGAGCAATAGCACAGCAGGTAGAGCATTTGCCTTGCATGCGCCTTTATATTAGGTAAACCCAATATAAAACCCAAACTACATCTAAACCTAAAAATTGATTGTTGGTCTTTGTTGGTGCTACACTCCATAAGAAAGGATTATATCTTTTGGATAATATAAGGGGACTGACTTGAAGAAGGGCCATCCATTTTGGTGAGATACCTTGGCTCAAGTGCGTGTTCGGAATTCTGACCAAGAGCTAGAAAGAAGCCTGGGGAATCCCATTATCTTCTATTGTAGTGGCAGAGCTTGTTCTATTATTTATAATTATTAAAAGTCTTTTGATACTGTGCTGCACTTGGGAGTTTACATCCATTCCATGCTGGTCTTAGAGGTAGAAGGGAATTCTTTTCCTGATATTGTTGAGGACCCCAGTGGCTCCCCAACAGTCGTACCTGAAATGATGCAGATACTACTTAAGTCTTTACTACAATTGTGCCCCAAAGCTCAGCACTTATGTTTCCAAAACTCATGACCATGCCCTTTAAGTGGGGTTATTCCTACTGGGACATTCTTTCAGAGCACCTTTGGTAAACCCAATATGAAATAAATTTAATTAAAATGGTTTAAGATCTTATGTAATAGCTGAAATAACAAAGTACATTGAAGATAGCATACATGAAAAGTTCTGATGTAGTTAGAAATTTTGGGGGACTCAATCCCAGCGTCAAGGGAAATCAGAGTAAAAACAAACAAATGGGACTATATAAAATAGAAAAGCTTTTGAAGAATAGAGATAGGGGCGGAGCAATAGCACAGCAGGTACAGCTGTTTGCCTTGCACAGCAGCCAACCCGGGTTTGATCCCTGGCATCCCATATGGTCCCCTGTGCACCATCAGGAGTAATTCCTGAGCAAAGAGCCAGAAGTAACACCTGAGCATTTCCAGGTGTGACCGAAAAAAGCTAAAAAAACAAAAAATAAACAGAGATAGTACAAACCACATAAAGATAGTGTACAAATGGAAGATATCTGAACATCATAAAGTCAATAAGGGGCTAATGCCCAAAGCAAATTTTAAAAAATTCACGCAACATGAAAACAATAAAATGGATTTTTAAAATGGGCAGATGATTTGAAAGTTTTCTAACAAGAATAGAGATGTCCTACCTATTAGTAGGCATATTTAAAAAAATACTCATCTTCCCTCATTATCCGGCAAATGTAAATTAAGACACTAATGACACTAAGTGCTGGCAAGTGTTTGGGTAAAATATGGCATGCACAGCTACTGGAAATATAAACTGGTATTACCATTTGGGAAAATGGCACTACCAGTTGGGAAAATGGTTCTAGCTCCTAAAGCTAGAACCACATACTGTGCAGCAGCAGTTCCACTACTGGGTATGTCTTTGAAGAGATGCAGTACACTGTGCAGGGCTCAATGATCAAACCAGAGTCTGCTACATGCAAGGCTGACTCTTGCCTTTAAATTAGGCATTTAAATTAATTAAATGCCTTAATTCTTGTATTCACTCCATTTTTCCCAAAGAACTCTTTATTAAACACATCAACACAGTAGGGCAAGTCTATTGTCTGTACTGAAAAGGCATGTTACTGTTCTTCATTCTCAAGTTCAAAGGGTGGTGACTTTCCTAAGACGGTTTATTGAAAGAGCATAAACTCGATCAGTTATATTCGAAGAGGGATGTATGAATTGCTTTATTTGCTTGGAAAATGTAAAAGATGAGATTTAAATGAATAGCTTCTGGAAGAAGAGCAAGGCAAAGCTGTTGCTCTATTGAGATTCACTGTACTGCTAGTAATGTTGAGACAAAATTCGAGTACAGAAATATCTTGTTTTATTGTGTTTTGCTTTATTGCATTTTATTTTTTGAAAAGTGGAGGTTGTGGCATCCTTTAATTGAGCAAGTGCTATCTTTCTAGTACTTTCTATTCACTTTGTGTGTGTGTCTTACTGAGTTGAAATGAGCATATTGTTGTAAATGGGGGGTGCATCATTGTCTGTATACTCATTATTGAACACTTCAGACATAAGTATAGTGTAAACTTAATTTTATATCCATTGTGAAGTAAAAAATCATTTATCAAAACCTTCATTACTGTGTGGTATTGATTATATCATGGTGATCTAGAACCAAACTTGAAATACTAATGTGGTACATATGCAGATATTTTCCATTGAGATATATCAAACACAGGGTCAAATAATATGTCACTTGTGATGGGTTACGTGAAGTGAATTGGCTGTAAAGACTAGAAATGACCCTTGGATTTTTAGAGGAAAAATCAGTGTTTTATTAGGAGTAGCAGGTGAGAAGTCCCAACTGGATATGGGGAGTCTCTAAAAAACAGTTTCAATGTCAAAACTGAATGTGACACCTCTAAACCTACTATTTCCTTAGAAGTGCAGAGTTTGTTGCTAGTTTTGGCATAATGGTTACAATGGGACTTTGTTGTTCCACTTCCTCAGGTTTGAGACCAGGTTAGCAAGTTGAGGAGGATGAGAAAGAGAACCACATATCGTGGGAAAAGACACAAACACATCCATCTATGTCTTCTCCGGAAACTTCTTTAAGACTTTCCAATAGATCTGGTTGTGCTAAGTAAAGAATTTTGCTTTAATTCAGTTTAATTGAACCTCTCCTTTATGATTGGATACCTTATTTGTTAGCTTGTTTGTTTGTTTTTCTTTGGGGGATCACAACCAGCAATGCTTAGAAATTACTCCTGGCAGTTTTTGGAGGACCATATGGGTTGTTGAGGATCTAACCCGAAGTTATCCATGTGCAAGGCAAATGTCCTGCCTGCTGAACTATCATTCTGGCCCCAAGATAGAAAGACTGAACTCCAACCAATTCATCTGAAAGAGATACTGGGAGAAAAAGAAAAAAATTCTATAGCAGTATTATTGAATGAAATGTTTATTTATAATATCTAACATCTTCCTTTTAAATAGGAAGGGTTATTTTGTTTTATTATGTTGGGAGAGGGTGACTGTATGGTAATCAGGTTTACACTCACTTTGTGCTCAGGAATCACTCCTAGAAGTGCTCATGGAACCATAGGTGCTTCCAGAATCAAACTTGTGTCATCCATGTGCAAGGTAAATGCCTTACTTTTAGAATAAATGGAAAGTTTTAAGCTGACACATAAAGTAGCATGCAGGAAATACTTGTTGCATGAATGAATATAAAATGAAATGAATAATAGCTCTTTTGTTTTTCTTTATATCCATTATGAAACATGCTCAAACAAACTGGATATGTTAATGCTTTTAATATAAATGTTTTCTTCACATGAAGATGAGAAATGATGAGAGAATTTGGTTCTCTGTGGTTAGGAGGATGATGGAAATGGGTAGATCTGGATCTAGACAAATAATCCCTGAGTATTTGAACAATTCTTCACAATTGAATTGGGCTTTTACCCCAGTCCCACCCACAACACACACACACACACACTCACTCACTCACAATTTAGAGTGAGTAAATAGACAGGGAAACTGATTCTAGAAGAAACAGATAAGTGTTCAGAGCAGAGCTGTGATTAAGGAACTGGGAAAACTTTCTGAGTTTAAAGGAAAAAAAGAAAACAAAATAAATTCAGATCGAGGTAAGTCTGAGGAACATATATCTGAGGAACATACATCGATTCAGATGGATGTATGTCTGAGGAACATATATATGTCTGAGGAATATATAAGGCCAAGATTTAAAAATCATCTTTTTATTTTTATCTTCATGCACATACCTTACCATTTGAAAATAAACAAAACTAAAGGTATATGGAATTTAGTCTAAAATGGAAACAAATGGAAGACTTCAGAATGTATGATTTTAGGTTTAATGGGATGACGAAAATATGGATCTAAATATTAATTAAAATAAGTAAACTGAAATTTGAAACCAAGGTTTGTAAACTGTAATTTAGCTCTACATGCTTATAAATATCTCCAAATATGTTACAACAGTTTTCCAAACATTTTACTGCTATATTTCATAAGTAAGACATGCAAAACTGCCATCAGAGAGACTGTATTGACTAAAGTATTATGAATTACCACTTGATCACATGACATCCCGTTATTCATCGATTTGCTCAAGCGGGCACCAGTAATATTTCTATTTGACCCTATCATGTGCCAGTGTAGCCCAATGGCATCTGGATGCTTCAGGACTACAAAAAGCTTCAAATCGTTTGTTCAGGGTATTGACGCTGACCATCTTGTAGGTGGACAGCCACGTGATCTTTTAGCATCCCGTATGAATACTACAATAAATTAAATATTGGGGTTTTGTTTTGATTTTACTATTGAGGTAACATGGAGACAATAGCATTAATGTTTATATTTTCAGTTTTAAAAATTACTGCACCTCCTCCCTCACAATAGTGCCCAAGACTCTCCCCCCCAATGTATGACTTTCCTTTCTTTAATGTCTTCCCCCAACCCTTCTTCTTACTTCTTCTTACCACATACTTGGTAACCTCAGTTTTCTTGAGATTAGACCTCTGCTTTGTTTCTTTAGAAATCACATATAAGTGAGACTATCTGGCAGTTACCCCCTCCCTGTCTGCTTTATTTTACTTTAAATGGCACTTTCTAGTTCTATCCTGCTTTACTGGAACAAAAGGCAAATGTTTATCTTTTCTCACATTTGAGTACGATTCAGTTGTGTCCATACCTAGCATAGTTAGATTTTTTGTTTGTTTGTTTGCTTTATTTTAATCCTCATCTATTGTTGGATATATGGGTTGTGTTTAGAGCTTAAGAGTTGTAAATAGCAGCTCAATGAATGAATGTGTGTATATATTGTTTCGAGTAATTGTTTATGTCCTTGGGATATTTTATTCAGATATATCTATAGTGTTTTCCATAGAGTGCAAATAAGAAGTAACTCCTACAGACAGTGCATACAAATTTCTATTTTACTATTTCTCCAGAAGCACCTGACCAGTATTTTGGATAGAGACTGTTTTCCCTAGTATGAGTTAGTTCCTACCTCACTATCACTTTGATTTGCATTTCCCTGATAATAAACAATGTTGAGTACTTTCTCACTTACTTTTGGGTGTCATTTTTGAGGAAATGTCTGTTTGCTATTCTACCCATTTCTCTGATAGGAATGCTGGTTTTGTGGAGTTTTATATGGCTTGGAATATAAATTCATGGTCTCATCCAGCATGTTATCTTTTCATTTTAGTCATAGATTCTTACACAGTGTAAGAACTTTATAATTTGATGTGGTACCACTTGTGGACTTTTGCTTTTGCTTTCTTTATGAGCAGAATTCACAAATGCCTCCACTGCAGTGATATAGTAAAGACTTTGGATTATATTTTCCTATGTAGTTTTATGTATTTTGCTTTATTCTGGACCCCTTAGATTCATTTTATTTTTCTATTTTGAATATCCTTATATGATGTGTAAGATACAGCTTCTATTTCTTCCATTTTTTTTCAATGTAGCTAGCCAGTGTTACCAATGCTACTTTTTAAAACATCACATCAGCTCTGAAGAGAAAATACTATTTTTACTCAGTAAAAAGGAATGATAAAGGTTAAAGTTACTCTAAGTTCCCTCAGTAAGTGAAATTTCAAATATAAGTCAATCTAACATAAACTCCAAGTCTTTCCCAAATAACAGTAGCTTCCTAGTAAGGGTTACAGCTTTATTTTGACACAATGTTCCTTTTGAATTTAATATCATTAAGGGGGAAAATAGATGAGACTGAGCATATTTTGTTGGCTTTTACAAGCATCAAACAATTGAATTTTCTTGTTCCTATTTTTTAGCCTCTGCATGCATCGATCTACAGGAAAGCTTATGCTTTCTGTTGTTCTGATGCACTTCCCAGAAATGAAATATGATGTGTGTATGCTTGAAAACAATTCATAAGTTTCACATTGAACAGAAATATTTCATTTTCCAACTCATTTATCTATTCATCATAAAAGTAATTTTAATAGTATACTAGTTTCTGTGATCTAGATGCATTCTCTTCAGTAAGGTTTTTTTTTCTTTTGTTGTTGTTGTTAGTTCTCTACTTAAATTATGATCTCAAAAAGTGACCATCAATTTGGTCTGTAATGATTCAAATATTTTTTTTCTATTTTCTGGTAAACGGTAAATCTGGAAAATGCTTTGTACTTCTGCTTTATCAAAACTTTTATTTCTCAAAAGTGTACAGGACATTTAATGTCATTCCATAAATTGCATGCATTTAGAAAGAAGGCTTTGAGGACTGCATGGCCTTCTCAATATGCTGTTGGCTTTGCCTCAACATGATGGCTTCAACTCAGTTCTTAATGGACATTAATCCTTACTGTATAATATACAGGTAGCCCAAATGGTTATTTCTCTTATTTTCCAGAAAGGTCTAGGACAGATCCAAGAGCTTCCCCTTTCATTCTGAAATAATTGACTTTGAATTAGAAATATTTGCACTCAGCAGCCTAAAATCTCTTAAGATTGAGGGTCCCTTGAGAACAAAGATTGCGTATTATAAACTTATATGCTATAAAGCACTAATTCTATAGTTTTGTCCAATATTCTTCTAATAAACATTTATTGAATTTCTACTTTATGGTTAAGGCACTATGTCAGCTGCTGAGGCAGAACCCGTGCCTGGGAAGCTATACCGTAAGTGCACATTTTTAGATTATTTCTAATCTATTTACTTCTATAATTAAGGCATGGAATAAAATTACTTTGGCTACATAATATTTCTTTTTGAAAAGGTTATCCTAACAGTAAAATAAATAATAAACTTAATCACCTAGAAATTACTTATGCTTACATCTTTGTAAATAAGCAAGGGATCCTTCCAAAACTGAGCTAGCTTACACTTTGATTTTAATTAGTCAAAGTAAGATTTGCCTCCTCAAAGTTCGCCTTCTGAGTTGATAAGTTCCTTTGAAACTGTGAAAGTATTTCACTGGAAATAGCCAAATTTCTAAATCAAACTAGAAGAAATACAAAGAAAATGTTGATAAAATTATGAGCCATGAAGTTGATTCTGAGGCTTCTAAAATCAATGAAGCCTTAAGAAATACTTCAGAGGTAGATCTTTCCAATATCACATAGGAGGTAGGGATGTAAAGCGGCAGGTTAGAGCTGGAAGGTGTACAGACAGGGCAGATGGTATCTACACATGACCAATTTAAGTTCAAGTGAACACCCTGAACACAAAGAAAGAATCTGTCTTGAGTAATTTTTAAATTTAAGAAGATAGAACTTTGACCTCATATAGTAGAGAGGTCAGTGAGTTTTGGAATAGGATGACTATTTTTTGGACTCAAACCAAGGAAAGAATTTTCCAGCAGAATATAATGTATCCATTTGTCTTTAGCAGGAAATACATTTAAATTATTTCAAAATGGTGTCCAGAGAAAGCCTGAGGCAATCATATTTAAAGTTTATGAACGCTGAGTGACATGATTGCATAATTCAGTGTGGTCTGGATTGTTTGAGCAAACCATAGGGACATACTTGTCTGTTTATTTTTCTGTGTGCTCTTAACATTAACATCTAAGGACTATCCTAAAACCTGTCTCAACATCCTCCTGAGAATGGATACATGAACTGACATAAATTACCAAATTTGCCCTGGACAGGTCTATTGATATTTTGTGAATTATTATGTCTTCATTTGTTTTTTATAAGTTATTCTTGGTCTCTTTCCATTAAAGAGAAATCTGTTCTCAGTTAAATTTATGTCTTAAAGTGCAGGTAAATTTACCCAAGTGCTCTCTGAATCAACTTAATCTTAAGAAACTATTTCTTTAACATATCCTTGGGAGTGTTTTTTTCCTGAAATGCAACAGAAAAACTTCTCTTAATTGGGCCAAAAATAACACTCCTAAGACTTCAGTTCTATAAATAACAGTATTTTTAGAAAGGTTATTAGGGTAAAGTAGTCACCATCTTTGGTAGTTTGTACAAATTGGTAATTGAGTCTTTAAGACTTATCTGTTTCATTGTCACACCAACAAATTTGGAGACATAAAGAGTCAAGAAATGGACACCAAATATAGGGAGATGTCAGCTATCACTTTGTGAACAGGAAGTGGCTATAAAGTTAGAACAATCTGTTGTTTTACTGTACTGTCCCAGTAGGAGTGTTGTTATACAAAACAGATTATATGTCAGAGGCAATAAACAAAGCAATATACTTCATTTTTATCCTTAACTGTTTTATATCTATAAGATCTTAAACAATAACTCAACTTACAGCAGTAAATTATTAGCTTATGTGTATGTATATTCTGTTTTTGTTTTGTTTCCTTTTCCACATCTCACTGTGCTCAGGGCTTACTCCTAGTTCTGTGCTTACTCATGACTTCTAGCAGGGTTCAGGGATCATCTGAGGTGCTTGGGTTGGAACATGGCTCATTTGAGAGTTCTAGTAGTCTCTGTCCCCGCTTATAACATGCAGTTTTCAGAATTTTCAGTTTGACAAGGACTTTGGCAGCAATTTTGTACAAATATTTCACTTTAATAATGAAGAAAATAAGACAGAGTGAGAGCAAGTGATCTGATGCCATTTATAGCCATAGTTTCTTAATCACTTTATAGCCATAAAACGATTAAGAAACTATTTGGAAAATCCCATAATGATTTTAGTAGTCATCACTAAAAAGTAGCATCTAGATATCAAGAGCTCTAGTATCAGCGAATAATCCTGTGATTCTGGGTCTACTTTTGATGACGATACCTCTAAAGTTTTAATTGTTAAATTGATAATTGCATTATAATCCTAGGCTTCTTAAAGCACATTGCAGTCATTGGCAGAAATAATCAGAATGTCAGCAATGGAATGTATTCCTTCTGGACGTGATCCCAATTTCCTGGTTCCTCCCTTTTTGGGTAATAAAAGTGGGGATTTGGATCTTCCCAAATAAGAAAGCCATTAAAAGAAAAAAAAACTGCACCGGGCACAGTGAGATAGGAACAATTCAGTCCAACCATTATTAGAGTAAAGCCTGTTTCCTAACTAATCAGAATTCACAATAAGTGTGAAGAAAACAAAGCTAAACTGGCAGAAATAATACAGTTGGACTGAAGAACGTCTTAGACTGCAGTCATAGCTCATAAAAAGGTTATTCAGAAAGAAATCTGATTGCTGCGAGGTAAGAAGTTAATGCTAGCAAGGAGGAGAACCTTAAGCCAGCTGGTGCTCTGCTATTTATGAAAAGGTCATCACAGATCAATCATCTATTCCATGCTTTTCCATTCCCCTTGCCTTTCCTTTGCCTCTCTATTTTCCTATATTTAGTTCCCACTCATTTATTTTCATTGTTTCTTCCCTCCCTCTCTCCATTGCTTCTCCTCATTCCATTTCTTTTCCTTTACCTTTTATTCTTTTGCCCTCTATTTCTCATATTTTCTTTGTCTTCCTTACTTCCTCCATTTTCTCTCTCATTTTCTTTCTTTCCTCTCTCCAATTACCCCATTTATCACTTAGCTTACTACTTCTTAATGCTGTCTCCCCTCCCCCACTTCTTTCCACAAATATTTTCTTCAAGTTTCTTTAATTTTTTTTGTCCTCCTTATATAGGGTTCTGGGAGAACATATCAAGTCCACCCATACTCTAGAAATTCAGATAAAACTTTCTATAATAAGGGCATGTTATTCACAATAAAATCATGTGTTTGGTGCATATAACAAAGCAATATATAACATGGATATTGTAAATATTTACGTGAAAGGATATTCTCTAACTGGATCCAAACAAGGATGATCTAAAAAGGCTTCTTGGCAGAGTGGGAGGGTGTGTTTGATAGGGAAATAATGTGAAAATGTGTTTGAAAATAAGGAAATGAGAAATAAAGATGAGAAAGGAAAGGAAGAAAGATAGAGAGAGGAAGAGAAGGAAATCTGGGCAGAAGAAATTAAAAGAACTTCATACACTCTTCTCTGGTCATAGATTTAAGGTATTTATATAGGTGTGTTTCCCTCAAAAACTACAAAGGAGAGTTATTGTTATTATTCCTGTAGTGAGTTCTTATCAAGTTAATAATAGTTTTGCCACAGTACATATAGAATAGTGTAATTAGAATTTCAGATACATGAATATTATTTTAGTGTAAGTATGTCATAACCAATGTAAGATATACATATATTAAAGAAATTGCCTACTAGTTATCTAAAATTTAAAATAGTAGGGTGTCCTATTTGTTTATTTATTTGTTAAATTGTCAGTGCTCAGTACCAAACCCTAGGAGGTTAATAAAAGTTTAAGGAATGAGTCAGAGATACTAAGAAAGCCTAAAATGTCTGTAAGAAAGTCCCAGCAGAGTCCTGTGGAAGCTAATTAAGTTATTAGGAATCTTACCGCTTGCTGAAGTCATGAGTCAGGTTTATTCAAGGACAGAGAAGCAGTTTAAGAATGGATATTTCAGAAACATTAAGATTTAGGAGAGAGCAAAAGAATCATAAATGTCCAAGGAATTTCATTCATATGGAGTTGATTCTAGCAAATGTGAGGGCATAGTGACCAAAGAATGAACTTATTTCAAAAAGATATAGGTAGTCAGGCCAGGCCAGAGAGATGGTAAGGTACTTGCCTGCATGCTGCTGACCTAGGTTTGAACAATCCAGTATACTGTCCCATGAGCACTGCCTAGAATGAACCTTGAGCCCAGAGTTAAGATTAAGCTCTGAGAACAGCCAGCTTTGGCCTTTAAACAAAGAAGGTCAGTAGTCCAAGAGGTGAATACGACCACTGGATTTGACCATTATAGTAGAATAGGTAGCTTGAAAAATGCAGAGGTGAGTGTGCTAGCCACATTGTAGAAAGTTCAATGGAGTAAAAAATTGGGTAAGAAGAAAAAGGGTACCTTGAGATCTCTTTAAGAACCTGAGTTTTCCAGTCAAATTTGGATTTCAGTTAAACAATGAGTGAAAATATATAGCTTTTACTGAAACAAAGAGGAGACAATACACAGGATGAATTCATTCAAAGAAGAGGCCCAATATCATTTTATGTATAGAGAAAGAAGATGCCAAAGCAAACTTGAAATAAATCTGATGTAGTCTTTTGCAAGTAAAAGAATTTAGCTTAGGTTAGAGCCTGATGCATTTCAGAATTTTCATTTTCCTTAGAGATGCAATTTGGTGCATATTTTCTATTAACACCCCCCAGGGATTCTGTAGGAACATTTGTAATAAAAAGTTATTCATATTTTTAGAGAACAGCGTATGAGTATTTTTTAAAATTCTGATAAAGTCTATAAAGCACCTTCATTTAGGCTTAGAAATAGACCGGTGTGTCACCCATGAATTATATAAGATTAAAAATCCTTTTTGATTCCCACTGCTTTAAAAATTTTGAAATATATGGTAAGTAATTAAGTCATTAAATATCTAAGTCATTAAGTATCTATCAATTGTCTCTTTGACCCTGAGGCAGATAAGAAAATAACTAATTTTTGTTTGAATTTATAATTTGTAAATGTAACTATCCCTCCTAATGGAGTTATATATGACCCAAGGTATTCCTGACATTTTGTAGAGTCAGTATAAATACGGAAGCATGCAGAGATGCATCTACCCAAAACATAATCCCCAAACATAAAGGAAATGCCAGAGTTATATATAAGGGCTAAGACTGAGATTGGGCCTCAGAAGAATGTTTTCATGGTGAAGAAAAAGGGAGCAGAGAAAAGTGCTGGTTGAGTTCAATGAAGTTGCTTTTTTTCATTTTTGACTTACCAATTAGTGCTCAGGGAAACTAAAGGTCATTCCAGAAGTGCTTCTCCACCAACTAGACCTGATAATTTAATACTTCAGTCCACAAATATGGAACTGCTAAGGGTTGGGTCACCTACAGCAACCCCAGCAGTTTTGGTGACCCAATTCATGGCCTGACCTCTGATCTATCTCCCAGCATCAAGAGAATTTTCTCTTTTGCTTTCTGGGCTACAGTTAGTAGAAGTTTTTGCTGGAGGGGGTATGTGATACCTGGAATCAAACCCAGCATGCAAGGCAAGCATCCTACCCACTATACTATGATTTTGGCCCAGCCAGAGAAATTGCTTTATAATGTGGCTAAGGCTTGAATGAAAAAGTAAGATATTTCAAGACAGTGGGCATTACTATGTGAAATATTGAGAAAGAAGAGTGAGGAGAAAAATAATTCAGAAAAGGAGACATTAAGCATAATGAATGTGTCTCACCCTTTGGAAATTTAAAATTTAAAATATAAGATTGCTTTTCATTTCTTTTTAAAATCCCAGAATTATTTTTCTTGGATATGTCTCAGCACCAAGACTAGACTATGAGCTTACCCGGATTTGTGTGGGATGGATTATGTAGTTGTTGAAAAGAAAACAAAATTAAACAAAATTGATAAGGGAATTAAAAGACAAATTACTACTATTGATGATATTATTATTTGAGGCTTAGTTTTTAAAAAAGGATGAGTTGTTGGAAGGCGAGACCTGAGTTTTCAAATGAGAACTTTGCATGGCTGAGTCTATTTCAGAAAACCTTAGGGAACTAGAAGAAATAATTATTTAAGAATAACCATCAAAAATCTTTCATTAAATAAGTTAGCTGTGTCATATTAGCAGACAAAGACGAGCTCCTTTTTTCTGGGACTATGATCACTGTTCTAGTTCTAGCTAATGATTGCTGGATTGCTGGACCACCTGAAAGAGTCTAAGCCATCAATGCAAATCTTCCTGGAAAGAGCATGTTATGAGACTCAACCACAGCTAGTGTGGATTGTTCCAGCAGAGTCTCTTCCCCTGGATGCTAGAGAAGATCATTTCTTAGTGGAATGATTCAGGACATTGCTGCTCAGTCAGTTAGACTGCATGCCTGTCTGTAGCTCTGCCACCCAGTCCTATAGAATAAGGAAGGGAAGATTTTAAAACAAAATAGCTGGGGTAGGTAATTCATCCCCAATTCCCAAAGCAGTTTTGGTGTTTCACTGACAGGAACTTGTAATATCTGTGATCCTCTTTCCCTTCTATGTGAAGGCAACTCCTAAGTGGTCTTTCTCCCTATCACTCTTATCCCCATCTTTCAATTTTGGAAACAGCATTATAAAAATATTTTGGAATGCAGTCGGATTATAAACTTCTATACTTTAGTGTTTGGGGCCATACTTGCTGTGCTCAGGTCTTATTACTCTTGATTCTTTTGCTCAGGTATCACTGTTTGAGATGCTCAGGAGTGAATATGTGGTGCTGGGAATAGAACTTGGGTCTGCCCATATCAAGCAAGTGTCTGACCTGATGTATGACCTTTCTGGTCAATTTTAAGAACAATTAGAGAAGTAGTTAACCAGATATTTCAATACTATCCTTTATTTATTACATGGTAATTCAGTCATGTATTTTCATGAGGGAACTGGAAAATGGAAAGAAGGACTCAATTGCAGAAACTTTTATTTTAAGATTCTATATCTTTGCATTTCCTAATCTGTGAAGTTTGTGGATATGTTATCAATGAAATATTGTGTATGTATATAAATACATATAACACGATATATATATGTATATGTATATACATATGTGTATATATGTAAGATGATGAATACAATATCATTGTCTGAGGAGCTCCAGTGTGAATTCCTTAAACACAAAATATAAGCATTGACTGAGGTGCCAAAGGAAATAGCTACATGTAACTGGAGAATTTGGGCGAGATGATCTTGACACTATTAAAGAAAAGTGAACTCACAAGTACTTGACTGAGGAGTTAAAAGTAACCCCCTAGCCTTTTTATGGGATATAAGTGACGATTGTACCTTTTACAAGTAGAATCAAGGAATCCTCTTAGAATGCTTAGCAACAATAAACTGCTCAAGAGGTGTTTTGCCTTTCAAAAAGTAAATACTAAGTAGTTAAAAATCAGGATGATAATCTGTATATTGAAGGTGGTGTGTTGAGATTTAACCATTTATCATATCTCATGTGGTTTAATATTCTTAGTTAACAAGTCTAGCCCCTCAGATGGGTGTTCAACAAAATGTGAATGATGTCGGCAGTTGTAGAACTATTATTCCTAGGCGTCTCCCAGCCACAACCTGACATTTATGTCTTTAGGGAAAGGTATGAAGAGTTATTGCTGTAAGTTAGGTGGTTATATAACAGTCACAAGCAGGTGTTTATTGGGATTTATGAGGAGTCATCAAGAAATTTCTATGGACCAACAAATATTTATTTTTCTTTATATAGATAATTCTGTATAGTTTCCTAAAAGTGCTAACACAGGAAATATATAAAGTCAAATAGAGAAAAGACAAAACCATCCAAAATATTTCAGTTAGATCAGCATTGAAGGACTTGATAAATTTATTTATTTTATTAACACACCATGATTTAGAAGGTCTTATACTATGTTCCAGCACCAATCTCATCTTCAATTTTGTTCTCCTCTCCACAAGAGTTCCCATGTTCCCCCCCATCCACCTCACTATCCACAGCCTGCTAGCTTAAAAAGCAAAATTTAAGTTGTTTATTGAAGTTTGAGGGAATTTTATATATAAATTTACCAATAAGTAAGAAAAAATATAATTATGATTTAACATTAATATTTGATGAAACAAAGCAAATCAAAGCCTAGATGTTAACCAGATAAAATCGAAGGCTTAAAGTGCTCACACTTTTCTATTTTGAGTGAGGATTTGTTCTATTGGTTTACAGTGGTGGTTCTGAGGGTGTAGATTTGATTGTTTGTCAGGGAAGAGTGAGGAGGTGATAAAGAGGTAAAAGAAGTCTGAATGACAGGTTATTTAATTTTTCTATTTAATAACTGCAGATAATGTGAGAGGGACTAGTTATATACTTTGAAACTGGTAAAAGGTATGAAACAGTGATTTCAAAGACAGAGGAACTACATGAAAATGTCATTTTATGTTTTAAACTACAAGTGCCTTGTTTTTGCAAAATGGTGTGGGCTTACTAATAGGTAATTATCCACCATCACTGACTTTTATTATGATTGGTTTCCTAATAAGTGACATTAATATTCAGTGTTTGAGTATGTTGCCCATTAATGTAAGGAAAAACCAATAATGTGACACTAATATCATATTTAATGTGACTTATTATTTTAATTTTAAGCAGGTTCCTGATTTTTCCATATCTCTAATATTCACATTTCAAAATTGTTAGACTTTTTTCTCCAGTTACTTCTGTTTTTGCATAATTACTATCATTTCACCTTATACCATCTCTCATAGTTGAATAATCATCAACAGTATACCTACACCATCAGGAAAGCAGAAGGCCCAGTAATCATAGAGATTTAACTAATGTTCAGCAAGTTTTTTTTTTGTTCTTTTCACTCAGGAATTACTCCTGGTTGTGCTTGGGGATCATATAGGGTACCTGGGGTCGAATCTGGGTCAACCACATTCAAGTCAAATGCCCTACCCACTGTACTATGGCTCCAGACCTCCATCAAGTTCTTAACTTCTTGTTTTAATATTGAAAATTCCTCCTTCCATCAATTTTCTTCTTTCTCTTTTTTTCTTCTTCTCCTCTTCTTTCTCTTAATTTTCCTTACTTTTTACCAGTCTCTCACTCCCTCATATTGCTCTTTTCCTTCTTCCTTTCTTCACATTCTTTTCTAAATAAATATACTAAGAAACATGTGCTTATGTTAATTCTATAAGAAGACATTAAGAAAAGAATGGATTGTTCATAACAAGTATGATGGAACAATTTATATTCAAAGAAAATACTTTCTAGGAATGCCTGACCTCATTCTCAACTCAGGAAGGTGTTAAGAACTGTTGGAGAAGAGGAAATAAGATGCCTTAGTTAACTGTGCTGGTCAAAGAATCTATGTCCTCATGCAGCCAGACTTCCTCTTTGGTCTTTGTTCTCTGTTCTCAAAGTTTCCTAAAGCCTATCCCACTGACTCCATGGGAAAGGGGCAACTGTGTCACATATGAAATTTTCATGAATTAAAAAGAATAGCATGGTTTCTTCCCAATAGATTGAAGGTATAGCCATCCTGAGTGCTGCATTAAAATAATCCACATTATCTTGGGTAGTTTTACCCAAGAAACTACCCAAGCCTGTCTGCAACCCCAGAAGAGATGCAGACCCATCCACTTCAGACCCACAGTTGCGCTGCTTGGCCAGCCCCGTGTGGAAGCAATCCATGGAGCTGACCTCCCGCTAAGGGGCTCGGCCAGCCCCTGTCCGAGTCCAGCATTGCTCCAAGGGTTCACTCACACATGCAGGGGAGGGACCACACTGGCTGGACTTGGAGCAGAGATTTGGGCTGCGCCCTTTCCTCCACCCCCATGACAGCTACCCTGAAAGAGAGACCCACCCATGCCAGACCCAAAGCTCTGTTGTGATTTTTGGATAAAGTCCTTCCCAGGAGCTTTCATATTTTACACCGTATACTGTTCCAGTTTCTAACTGATATCTGTTGTCCTAGTAAGCATAGCAAGTAGCCAGAGCAACCCACACATCATGCGGTTAGTCATTCTCAACAACCAGACTACATAGTTCCTCAGAGCTCCATTCAAGAGAAAACCTGATCTTTCCCCTTTTAGTTTCATCAGTATATGCTCGAGATGAGAGCCTTCTACTGAGAATATACCACCTACACAGCAGAGCCTGGCAAGCTACCGGTGTTTTATTTGTTATACTAAAAACTAGTAACAATTATGGCCCTCAATTCCATTACCTGAAGAATGATTTGAGGCCCTTCCTGTCCCTGGAGAAAGGGACATGCCCTTGGACTACACTTGCTTGTGACAGGACATATGGAGATGTTACTGGTGCCTGATCAAGCAAATCAATGAACAACGGGAAGACAGTGATCTTGGGTAGTTTTATGACATGACGTGATTGCAGTAGGTATGTGATCAGACGAGAACAGACTGTGGCAAAGGATTACATATCTAAAACTTAACTCAGTGATTTGTTCTTCAATCAGAATTTCTCTCAAACATTTGCATTTTTATTCAGTTTTATCATTCTTCCTTTTTATAATTTGCCGTCAAAAGAGCAAGGATCTCTTTGTCTCTTTTGTCTTTGCACCCCAAATCAATCCATATGTTTGAAAATATCTCTCCTAGTTCTTAATTTTTATCTCCACCTTTTCAACTCTTCTGACTAACCTTTATGTATTTTTTCCTCAATACCTTTCAAAGCTCACTAATTTTGTACTTAACTACTCTGGTCAAATGCTATAATTTGAGTCATATAAGGGTCACAAAATCATGTGTTCTGACCCTGAACATTCTAATACACAGAAGAGTCTTTTGGAGGCTGTCTGCTTCCTGTTTGCCTGTATTGTTTAGTCCATGAATGATATTATAAAGAACCAAATGGTCCTCAGCAGAATGAAGGTCCCCGTTCCCTTTTTGAAAAAATCATAGCTCAGGTCTTAAAATTTGGTCCAAACTCTCACTGATAGAACACCTCACATTTGTGTTCTCTCCTGCTACTTTGTCAGAATTTTTATTAGATCCTAAAACACTCCTTAAAGTGATCCCAATTACAGGGTCACCAATATCCCTGCTGGCAATGTGACACCTTTTTTCATCTCTTACTTGTATTTTATGATTCAGAGTAAGGAGAATGTAAGAGTTCATTGCAGGTTAAATTCAATGATCATTTTAGAGCAAAGATGTCAGACCCAAATCTCTTCAGGGGCAGAGGGGTTACACAGAATAGACTTCACTAATTCCCAACAACGGAGCAATTACTATAGAAAATGGTGCCTGTCTTCCACTACACTTTCAGCTTTTCCGTCCTTATTTGAATGGGCAATGCTAAACTCTAACAAGGTAAATAAAATTATTCTGCTTTGTGACTTCTATTATATTGACATAGCTCTCCATTACCATATTCACCAGTGTAGAATGCTTCAAACACAGGTTTCAAACACAAGCAACATCAGAGATACATGCTAAAAGAGAATATTTTTGAATGTAGTTTGGTGTTTGGCAATAGTAAACTACAACTCTCTATTTTTGTCTTGCCATCTTTTGGGTCCTAAAGCAAAAAGAAATCACTCTTCTTGTCTGTTTCATTTTGGAAAATAATTAATTCTATTCTATGATTACATTCAGTTAGAAATTCATGGATTCATAACTTACTACCATAAGACTAGGTGATATTCATCTATACAGGGACAGAGAACAAAATTTCCAAATACTTTGGTTTGTAGCTATATGGTCTCTGTGGCAACTGTAATCTAGTCTTTTGATCATGAAAACCTGCAGAGACAGTTCTTAAGTGAAAAGCTCTACTGTGATTCATTGACATTTTCTTTACAAAGTCAAAAACAAAACAAAACAGGAAGTAGACTGTTGACCTTCAAGCCCTCTGATGTGTTCTTAAATTTTTATTACTGTGACAATTTCCAGGGGACACACATGACTAATTAAAACTTGGTTCATATTTCAAAGTAAAAAGTTAAAATTTCTAGAAATAATATTTTTTAATAACATCCCTTTTGGTGTCTAGTTTCTTTTTCTACTTTATGGCTTTTTCTTTTTGCTACTAATATGCCACCCATAGTGTCGTGGTATTATTACATAAGTTTCATCCTTTCTGCCCATCACAGATTTCTGTTTCCAAGAGCCCTTAATAACCAGAGGACATGATAAAATATTATTCATAAAGGCCCAAATCACTGGAAGTAACTTGTTTACTCTTCATATTCAAACACGATGCTTTAATTTCAGTCATTGCTTTCAACTTGCAATACAACTGACAGAGAGATAATGAAGTTTGTCCTGTTCAGCGAACTCCATGAGGCCATCAGAGAGAGTCAATGATCCCATGTTTTCTGTAATAATATAGATTGCCGACATAAATAGTATTATATCAACAAATATTAGTATTAGAGCAGTCATCATTCTCACTACATTTTTCATTAAGATCTGCATTGAACTTCTTCGGGTCAAATGCCATTCTTATCATGCCCATTTTACAGGTTAGAAAACTGGAGTTAAGAGAGAACTTTGTATTGTGAGATTCACACAACTGCTGTGTAGTCCAGGGAAGTATTTGAACTATGAGAGTGCATAACCTTAATGTTGCAATTAAACAGAAACATTTACACTCTCGGTTGAATGGTTGAAATCCATAGTAGAATCTTATTAGAGAATAAAAATTAGTATAGTTGAGTATGAGCTAGTTTTAAGAACAAGGAAACTGAGGTTTAGAGAACATTTTGATTTGACAAAGTATTTGCAGACTGCTGGAAGTAAAATGCTTAATGATGTTATCATTAATTTTTCTGTTGTCAGCTTGTTTTGTGTGTTAGTACCACATGGCCTTTTGACAAAGAAGCAATAAAGATAGCATGAATTCACTAGACAATGATTTCTTCCTGCTGGGGACATTATTCTGTGTAAGACTATAACATGTGCAACTTTGTTCTTTTATGCTTCCACTCATTATGAATCATGAGCCTACTGGGGACATTACATTGCTCCTCATCCTCTGGGTGACTGAGTCTTCATGAAGCAAAACCACCCACAGTGCTCTAGTGAGTGGGAGAGCAGAACAATACATTTTTTCATTAAGAGCTCATATCTAGACACCACCACTGACTGCTGTCTCTGAATTTCCCAGATGGCGTTTAAAAAGCTCTGACAAAACTTAGTTAGGCAAAGGATAGCTGTCCACTTTGTAAGGAATGCGAAGAATGTTCCAGTTAGCTGCCCAATGAAAGGCCTTGCCTGAGAAGACTGCTTTCTACAGTACAGTGTGTAGAGCAATCATTAATCATTATCCAATTAAAAGCACCCATACTTGTTAAAAATACAGTTGCAGTATATGATGTATTTATGTATGTTATGATTATTGCAGGTACAGTTTTAACTACTTGCACCTTCTGCTGGTGTGTTTCATATTAGTTATTTTATTTTTTTTTCAAATAAAGGTGAGCCATGAAAGTCAAAAACATCTGAAGTAAAAAAAAAAACAAAATATCTGGGTACCTGAATTATTATAGAGTCAGTGGTAGCTCTGCTCTAGATTCAATTTACTGATAATGTTGGAAGTTTCTCCTCCCAGTGTCTTTCAGGAACACTGGCTTACATGAAACAAGTATTAAACAAAATGAATATCTTTAACCCCTCTGATCATTCTCCTTATTTGGGGAAAATAGTTGGTAAATAAAACTCATCTCTTTGTTGCTCAAATTAAATGACTAGTGTCCAACACGTTTGTCGGTTTAGTAAACTCTGAGCATAAAATCCAAAGTCACATGTTCATTGTTTTCAGAAGCACAGACGCATAGACAGCTGAGGTTAGCTGTGCCTATGAGGTACTGAGCAACTTTGAGCCACACTAAATTGCCAAGCAACAAAAGGACTGACTTTTCTGAAAATGTGGAATATGTGTTAAAAGGGGTGACTTTTGAAACTGATCCTGGAAGAACACTAAATTGATGTTTATTTCCTTCCCCCATCCATTTTGTTTTTATTATTGAAGTAATATGACTTACATTAGTGCCAATGTTTATGCCTCAGGCATGTTAAGTATTTTGCACCACACCCACGTCATTGCCAAAAATCCCTCCACCACTCTCCCTGGGTTTCGTCCCTCCACCTCTACCCCTCTGTCCTGGATTTCCCACGACTTCTTTGTGCCCTCAATTCTGTTGCCATAATTTAAGGATTTGCTTTCACAGGATATTGTTATTTTTACCTCACTTTCTTTATACATAACACAAACCAAAATTATTTGGTTTGTATTTTTCTCCTGACTTATTTGACTTTACCGGCAGATATTCTAGTTCCAAAAGAGTTGCTGCAAAAGGCAAAAAGCCAAGATTTCACCTTTACTTAGAGTTGAGTAGTATGCTATTCTCTCTCTCTCTCTCTCCTCTCTCTCTTTCTCTCTCTCTCTTTCATACACAATCACAAATTTTACCTACTCATCTGTTTTGGAACTATTTTGTGGTCTTGGCTATTATAATGAACTTGGCATTGCAATTAACATAGGTGTGCATATATCTTTCAAATTAATGTTTGTGTTATTGGGATAAATGCCCATTGAATTGCTGAATCATATGGTAGCCCTATTTTTTTTAACTTCATAATGTTTTCCACGGAGTTTGAGCTTGTGTGACTTCTTTTGTTGTTCACACTTTGCATTCCATCTAATTTTTTATTTGTTGAGATTATAATACAACCTATGTTTGTGTTGTTTATTAAATGTATTATTAACTCATTTTATTCTCTTGAATCTAACAAACACTGAGCTTTGAAAAAATTAGTGCTCAGTATTAACTTATTAAAAGTTATAACTAGAATTTGAGCCCAGGTTTCCCCATTTCAATTTGTTTTCTCATTTTTCCCTATGAAGATATTCTCTATGGTAGAGACTGGAGCACAGGTAGTAATGAGAAAGAGATGATGGGGTAGTGGCAATGATAGTGTGGTATGTGCATCTCTCATCATATGTACTTAATGGAACATAAATTAGGGGATTATTGTCAGTGGGATTAGATTCATTATAGTTTTCTTACAGTTTGAGTTGGATTTTCCACGTGAAGTTTAGATGTTCAATATTGTTAGAAAAGAACTAATCATCTTTTCATTTTTGTACGCAGCCATCTTCAGTTTGTTAGTTATGATTTCATGGGGGTAAAAGGGCTTCCACCATTCCAGGGATCACAAATGCCTTCAAGTATCATCCTCATTACTTTAAATGAAACAGCAAATATTTACTCAGAGCACATAGTACTTTGTTCCTACCATATTCACTGTCTTCCCATTCATCATCGATTTGCTCAAGCGGGCACCAGTAACATCTCCATATGACCTGTCTCATGCAAGTAGAGACCAAGGGCACCTGCTTGCTCCAGGCACATAAAGAGCCTCAAACCATTCCATCAGGTCATGGGAATGAGGTCTATAATTGTTACTGGTATCTGGCATATCAAATACAACACGGGTAGCTTGCCAGGCTCTGCCGTGCTGGTAGCATACTCTTGTAGTCATCTCTAAATCCAGCATTTATTGATGAACTGCGTGGCCGCATGAGTCGGGCTGTGATAGGCTGGTCTTCTGGATGGACTTCTGACGAGAGGGAAGTCCGGATGTGGAAAATGGAGACCCTCATGGAGTAGGGGGTTGTCTGGCTTCTTGTGAGGCTCTGCTGGGGTGGTGGGCCAGGGCTAGAACCTGCCATCCTCCCAGGCGCCTCATGAGAGGCTGGGCACAGTGAGAGCCAGTAGCAGCTCTGCCCCATGTCTGTCCTACCATATTAGTGAATACTTTTGCCACATGATTACACCAGTACTGGTGGGAGCGGCTCTCTCTATTTGGGATAGGTAGACTGCCATCCATAAATTAAATCGTGCTCAGCTGGAAGAAAAGGAGGGGGTCTTATATAATACACTGTATGCAACAATTACTAGTAGAGCACTGTCAGCTCCTTCTATACACCAGTCCATAAGTTTCGTTGTCAACATTCACTTTGGTCTCACCTTGGTGACTTTGCTATGCTTTAGGGAAATAAAAAGTAGCTGATCTTCAGAGGAAGGAAGCAGATTCTGTATGATATATTGCTTGCAAACTTGTGTGTTTTCTCAATAAGAAAAACAAACCTGGCATCAGATGCCTCACGTTATGGAGAATTTATCTAATGTGGGCTTTCTCATGCCATCCAATTTGTCTCTTTTACCCTTTTCCAAAATTTTCTGTTTAAAGTAATTTTTTATTATTTCTCCAGGAATTATACTTTAGCAATCATCTTGTGTTATTCACATGAGTTATATATTCTTTAGCATACCTAATTGGGAACTTTCCAAAAGTGGGAATTCTTCCCTCTCAAGGAGAATATTCAAAATGCAAGAGCATTAATAATTTGATTTATTGTTTCTAAACTAAGGCTGACTATATTGTGCTATTCTATGTTTAACCTTTTTAATGACTTTTTTTACATTGAGATAAATTATTTAATGATCATACTACTATATCATATATATGCTGGTTGAGTTGAAGAGATATGATTTCTATTGAAGAAAGTTAGTATGAGTTTGGTTTAACATCTCAGTTTTTTTTCTAAGAATGTTATCATTTGCTATGAGAGGGCTTGTTTTATCATATTTATGTGCTCTGGTGAGCCAACCTTTATAGTAATCACCCAAGCTAGGTAACCAATGGGTAATAACTAGAAAAATACTATGAATGTCCCATGTTCACTACCCTTTGAAAATGTCCATGATAACGAATGTAGGATGGCCAAAGAGATAGTACAGCATTTAAGGCACTTGCTTTATGAGGCCAGCTTGGATTCAATTCCTGATACCATAAATGGTCTTCGAGCTCTGTTAGAGTGATTTCCTTAGCACAGATCCTGGAATGAGCCCTGAGAAGAGTCCGATGTGCCCTCTGTTCCCAAAACAAAACAAAGAATTTTGGAAAGTTTAAAAATAAGTTATCTAATAATTAGATTTTCTGCAGATGTTTAAAATAGTCCGCTATCCCTCAAAAAGCCTTACATTTCACTTGTATCACTTGTCTTCCTATTGTTCATTGATTTGCTCAAGCTGGCACCAGTATCATCTCCATAGGTCTTTCACATGCTAGCATAGCCCAAGCACATCTGCTCACTCCAGGAACATGAAGAGCCTCAAACCATCCATTCAGGTCATGGGAATGAAGTCTATAATTGTTACTGGTTTTTGGCATGTCAAATACAGATACACAGGGCAAAGCTGCTACCGGCTCTCCCTGTGCTCAGCTGATCATGAGGCATCAGGGAGGGAAAAGCAGGGTCTAGCCCTGTCCCACCATCCCAATAGAGCCTTGCAAGAAAACAGAGGAATCCACATGCCATTAGAGCAGCCATTTTCAAAACCTTTACATTTAAACATCAAAATCTACTTAAACTACCAATAAAATACCAATTTATTTTTTAGCTTGGTTTTTGTGTTGTCTCATGCTGTTCTGGCTGTGCTCAGTTTATTTGCTGCTTCGGTAACTGGGAGCTACTAGAAACACTGAGACTCACAATACCCTCTCATTAGTTTGGATTTCTGGATGCATTCACGGACTCTGCTGTTGAGTTGCTTGATTCTCCTGGAAATTTAATCATGCACCTTAATTTTCTTAGAACTCATGAAACATTTCTTGTGGTTGAGCTATTTATTATCAGGTTATGTTTAGCTCACAGTTCTACTTTCAGGTCCTACTTGTGTGTTTCCTATCCAATGGGAAGTAAGTAGATATTTTTAGATTAAAATTGGTTTTGTCAGGAAGTGAGGTATTCAAGATTAGCTCAGGGCAAGAAAGAAGAAGTAAGGAGGATTCTGAGAGCAGTCAGCAGCAGAGTGGTAAAACAGGATGTCAGTCTCTTGAATTTCTGTTTTATCCCAATTATATTAAGATATCATTAGGTAACTTCAATTATTTATTATTTTAAAATGTATTTTTGTCTCCACGATTAACATACTATCAATTATAATGTCTCATGCCTAGGGTATTTTGACACCATCCTCTACCAACATCATAGCATTCATTTTCCTACACCATTTCTTCAGTGCCTTCTGCTTACCTTCCGCCGGTCTTCCTCCCATCTTACTACCATGTTAAGCTTCATAATGTAGACATTTGTTATTTTGCTTCTTGCTATTTGTTATTTACTTAACATGCAACAACCATCAACTACATGTGAGAGAGATCATTATTGTATATGTATACAGGGTAGAATGGAATATAACTTGACTCTGAGAAAAGACAAAATGATAAAATTTATTGCTCTTTGGTCTCAACTGGAGTGTATCATGCTAATTGGTAAGGTCAGCCAAAAGAAGGGGAGAGAGAGATAAAGAGAGAAAGAGAGAGTTTGGTTATTTAATATGTTCATCTGCAAGTAAAATAAAGTGTTTGCATTTGAAATATATAATATGCTCTGAAATATGTATAACTCTACTGGTTTGCCTCTAGATCTTGCCAGATAGCATGAACTAACACAATTTACTGGCACAATTGCAGGCATCTCCTTTATTGTCCCATACTAAAGAAAGAACTAACAGTAGTCTTATAACTAGAAACCCCAGCACCCATTTAACCTTTTTATGAGAACTGAACAAGACATGAGGTTAAATTTACCACCACTGGATTAGCTACAGATCTGAGGGACATTTTAGCCTAAAGTTAAAGGACTCTATCTAATAATCATATTTAATGGGAATTTTCATAGGGATTTCTGAATCAATGAAATTTGACATAGCCTCCGATTCAATGCTGCCTCTACTCCAGTAGGATGGCATATTACTACCTAACAGCTAAAATCAGCAATTAATAAGTCTGGGAACAAACCTAAACCCACCGCTAACAAGCTAGTGTTGAAAAATCACATTACCTCCTCATTTTATTCATCTGAAAAACAAGTAACATAACCATTCACTTAGCAGGATAAATTATTAATATAAATGAACTGATACTTGTAAAAATTATTGAGGACTAAGCCTCTGGAATGCAATAAATTAGTAGCAAGAATGAATGAGAACTTTGACATTGATTATAGATAACAATATAAAAATCATAATCAGGAAGCATCAGTTAAATCAAAGATAGTCGCAAGTGCTCCAACAGAAAGAAACCTTAGGAATGGTGTGTATTTATAGTTGAGATCACGTATATGGCAAGCCTGGAAACAGCAAGAATATGGTATTTCTAGATTTCTATAGTTACATTTTTTTTTTGCTTTTTGGGTCACACTCGGCGATGCTCAGGGGTTACTCCTAGCTCTGCACTCAGGAATTACTCCTTGGCGATGCTTGGGGACCATATGGGATGCCGGGATCGAACCCAGGCCGGCACAGGCCGGCCGCATGCAAGGCAAACGCCCTACCCGCTGGGCTATCGCTCCAGCCCCTATAGTTACATTTTTTAAATATAATTCATTCTTTGTAAAATGGTGCAATTTACTTGTGACATTTTCTAAACTGTGCTTTCCCTCTCGCCTTTGATCACCTCACATTTCTTTGGGGATTTTCAAGTGTTGACAAATAAGACATGCAGATGTTATGGGACAGACGAGAAAAACCAGCTACATTTCCTGAGATTATCTTCACTAGGCAGTGGTATTCTGAGGATGAAACTGAAGATATCCATCCTTGGAACTGGTCTGGTTGAAAGTCCTAAAGTTAAGAAAATGGAGTATTGGGCTGGAGCACAATAGGTAGGGTCTTTGCCTTGCATATAGCCAAACTGGATCTGATCCCTGTCACCCTGTATGGTTGAACTCTGTGAGGAGTGATTCTGAGTAAAGAGTCAGGCGCAAGCTCTGAACACAGCTGAGGGGAGCCTATGAAGCCAAAACAAACAAACAAAACCAACAAATGGACTGCATGTATCTTTTCTATTTTATAGCTATCAAAATAGTAAACACCATAACTGGAAACAATTATAATTAAAATAGATGCAATGAAATATAGTCCTTTAGTTGCAAAATTGAAAACTCTAAATACTTTAAATAATTAAATTGGAGACACTTTTTGAACTAATGCTCTGGGAATGTCAATCTGTAGAGAATGAAGGTTCATAGGGATAGCTAAAAATTGAATTTTCAACTATTTGGGATAAGATGTTTTGGGTATTTCAATTGTTTTAAAGTTGAAAATGGTGAATATGGGAATAGTCATAAGGAAATAAGCCCAAAATAATAAACCCAGAATAGTTCTTAGAAAATGTAGTTGGAGAAAAGAAGAGCAAAGAAGACTAAAATGTGAAAACATAACTTCTGGACACTGTTTCTGCATATCTGTGCATGCCTTTCCTTCCTCAGGGCATAATTTAATATGAATTAATGACGTCTTCTGCTTTGGTCCCTGAACTTGACCCAAGTCTCAGTAAGAGAGGCATAGTATGCAATATTTAAATATTAGTTGACAAATATTGATAAGTATAAAGTAATATTTCATTTATAACAGGTCATCTTAAATATTTGTCATGATCCTAGTCAGAGGCAGGATAATTGATACTTGTTTACATATTTTATGGATATCAGTCTTTAATAGTCTATATATATTATTAATTATATAACTGTGAATGACTTAATTGTATCTGTCATATGCAATGTTTTCTTAACTTGCAACAAACTCAATTTTATCAGTACTAGTAATGTTCCTAGTTATAAAAAATAGTAGATCCAATGCACAGACTCAACAACACTGAAGTCATGTGACTTAAACTACAACCACCAAACTTCCTGTCAAGTTGACAAGTGGGAAAAGGGAGGGAGCTTGGGAAATCTAGTAGAAGGAAGATGTCACTGGTGGTTGGATTGATGCTGATATATTGTATGCGAAAGCTATTAATAGCTTTCTTAGTCACGCCTCCTTAACTAAATATTAAAAATAAAAGTTAAGAAAAAATAGTAGAAAACAAAACAAAACATGTATCACTGTTCTTTTCAGCTAGGTGTATCTAGGCTCCAGAGCAGATAGCAGATGCTTCCAAACTTACTTGAGTTTTTACCTTTGTTTCAGCACACATGATTGCTTATCACCTTCTTTAAGGAACAAAACAAAAGGGTCCTCCAGTTGTACTGGGGGGATACTAATATACCCCTGCTTTGTTTCAGTGATCCTTTGGGACACTTTGGGAAACTTCTATACAATACATTTGGGAAACATCTAGGCAATGTGTAAAAAGCAGAAATGTGTTGTCTCTTATAAGGCCCCCAGGAGGACAGATGGGTTTTGGGTGTTGGCCCATCACCTCTGGGGCATCCCGAGCAGCCAGATGAGACTAACCCACCACATTAGCCGCCATTTTCGCCTCTCCAGATGCTCCACTTGCAGCCACTCGGTCCATCAAACTAGTGGAAACAGTTATGTCCTTTAATGTACTGCATTCTAAGATGTGTAGGAAAGGTAGGCGGGAGGGAGAGATAGAGAGGAGAGAAAAGATATACAGAACCCGCCAAGTAGTTGGGGTATGGGAGGGGAGGGAGGTGGGGACATTGATGGGTTCTGGTGGAGGGATGGGTGTTGGAACACTGTGGAACCAAAACTTCCGAGCATTGCATATTGCAATTGTATGTCTAAAAGTGGTGTAATAAAATTTAAAAAAAAACAAGAAATTTGTCTCTTTCTCACAAATTTTGGGGCTTTTACATATGCAGTTGCTCTTCTTCCTTGTTCCCTCATATTACTGAAAATTCATTCCGCACTGCTGGAGATAGGGATCGTTGGGATGGCAAGCACACTAGTCAGAACAAAAATACAGGGCATCTGTGAACTTTCATACTTACAACATCATTCTATGGAAGAAAACTTATTACATACTGTTTAATGTTATCTGTATTGGAATACAGATAAATACATAATTTTATCTGTATCAGAATGCAAAGAGTAGAACAAGAGAGTAAACAAGAACAGCCCCTATTTATCATTCATTCATTACCACTGACACCTCCCCACAAATAAGAAAAATAAAATGAAGAAAGATTAAATGCGAATTATAAAATTCTGACAAAGGAAGAACTCATCAGATGAGTGAAATTTACAGGTAGCAAAATAGACTTATTATGGGTAAGATTTTGAAGTTTAATATTTATACCTCAGCTAGACAACTTGTCTTGTTTTTAACCTACAAAAGTACTTTATCATTTTTACAGTCACTTTGTCAGTAAAAAAATTGAACAAAGTACACAATATTAATATTTGTTTGCATTTGTTGAGATCCAATCATATACAAAATATGCATATATATAGTAAGGTTCATAAAGTCTGAACCAATGAGATAAACACATTTTTTTGTTTTTTTCATTAGAAAATAAAAAGCTAAGAAACATTGAATTTTTAATTTTTTTTATTTTGGGGTCCACACATGTGTTGAAACTCAGGACGATGTTTGGGGATCATATGTTTGTGATGTTTGGGGATCATATGGATTTCTGGGAATCGAACCTGGTTCAGGTGTGTGCAAAGCAGTTATTCTACTATTCTATTACTTCAGCCTCACTTCAGATTTTTTAATAAATTGCTTAAGGTTACAGATACTAATACCATTGACTTACGAATGAGAAATAGATAAGATAATGTAGAGATTAAGCAAAATGCTTTTATTATGAAAGGATTTCTAATAAAATATAGTTGTCTTTATCTCCACATGTGAAATAAAGAGGATATTGTAGCACAGGAAAGTCCAGAAGATAATTTACCAATAATGGACCATTAGAGAAAACAATAGGAGAGTCTGAATCCTTAAGAGTGTCTGAATAAGGGTATAGTGGGAGATATGTCTGGAAAGGATAGAGAAGGCTCAAAGTGCTTTATAAACACTGCCAGAGAGGGGACAGCAATGTTTGCCATCAGATTACCCTATTTATCGTCTACTGTGCACAACAAATAGCAGAGTGCAGGTGCTAGTCAAGTCTGCATGTGTGGTTTGGGTGCCATGTGCATTCTTAATGTTGCTGCTGTTTGTCCCTAGCTCACAGGTGTTTCTTTCTTCCTAGTGAATGAGGGTCAGAGTTAGATTTTGCAGAAAATAATTCATTCTTGCCTTTTATTCCCCTGACTGAAAAGGATTTAGATAACTCAGCAGCATCCTAAGAGATTTTTTAATTGAATGTCCCCTAAGTCATTAAATCCTCTGTCTCCCCGGGTCCTCTACTCTGCAACTTGCTCAACAAAATGAAGTAATTCTTTTCTTTTGCTCTAAGGTTCGACTCAGGGCACATCATGAGAGATACCAATTGACTAGTTGCCAGAACGGGCGGCGAGTAGCTAAGTAGTTGGCACACACTGATCAAGTGAGAATTTTGTTGCCAAGACTGGTCTTAGAAATAATATGAACGTCTTACTTGTAAGATAAATTGGATGAGGACATAAAGGTCCTAAAAGGGACTAAAATGCTACAAGGAAAGCCCAAACCCAATCGAAGTTTAGGAAGCAGGGATGTATTATTCTTTATTTTCCCCCTGTTTTCCTGTGTGGAATGCTACCCAACCCTTTCCTTCTTGCATGCTCAAATTGAGTAGAAGTGTTCTAGAAATCTATTTAGAATTCCACATTTGAGTAAGTTGTGACTGATTAAATCATTGAATAACTGACACACTCATATGTCATTATTGAGCCTAAAGCAAGAGAAGAGGAGGAGGACTTTCACCCCGGTTCCTTCTCTTTATGCTGTTCTTGCTGACAACAGTTTAATGATGCTTGGGACTTGTGTTCTAGCAGAGAAACCACAGGTTCCACTGATTAATTCAGACTCCTTAAAGCTTATTATCTTGACAATAAACTCTTGAGCATCATGAATACCTTATTTGTGGTATGTGCAGATGTTGGCTCTTTTGGATAAGTCAACTATAAATGCTCTTGAGGAATAAATCTGTATATGATGGGTTTTCTATGGGACAGATAATAAGATGCTTCTGCTCATGGAGATGTTAGCAAATAGGCTTCAAGGAGACACCAATACATTTTTATTACCATTCTACAAAGATTTTTACATCATAGTCATCATCATTATCCTAATGTAGTTACCTTGTAATGTTACCTTTGTACTGAGAACGGAAGTGGTAGTAGTAGTAGTAGTAGTAAAAGTAGCAACAATAACAACTATATGTTTTACTCTAATTGTTGTTCCATAGAAATTTTCTTTTTCTCATTTCTTAGAGCAATCAGAAGAGACTTTATATAAAGACCTTTACTGTAAATATCTGGATGGCTGTAGTTTTATTTAAAAGACCAACAATCATTGTTCAACTATTGCCACAACAATCTCTTTTCTTTTCTGCTATTGAACTTACGTCACTGATAACTGGGTTTGTTGATGTTAGAGTCTTTGAATTAAAGAAAGTGACTTTTGTCGTAGATTATGCAGGCCTAGTTGATTTCATCTTGTGATCCTAGGTGCACTACCTGAAACATAAGCCACTTAACAAGGGTTCTTTGGCCTGGTTCTTGTATTTGCTGCCCTAGGGAAACTTAATTGTGAAATTTTCTAGTGTATATTTATATCTGCCTTTATGTTGTCCCCAATTTTAAATTCTAGAGAGATATGCAGGATTCCCTTAGATGACCAAGACTGACATTATACATGTCATCAGGTTCATCTGCTCCAAGTTGCACAAGAAGGCTGTGATAGAGATCCTATGTAGGATCAAGTTTAAATATCTTGAGTTCTAGAAGATCTGTATCTACATAAAACAGTGCTTTCACAGTTTTTAAAAGAATGAATTGAACATAATGGTAATTGCAAAAGTCCTCAAAAAGATGGTAGTGGGATTAAATGTACTGCTAATTATGACTCCCTGGACAAATGGCAGGACCTGCACTTCTGAACAACTTAGGGCCCCACCTACCCACCTAATTTATTTGGAGGGGATGTTGGAGGAGCAGTTTGGACTTACAGGGCAGTGTTCAGGGACTTCTTAAATGGTGATAAGGGTTCACTCCTAGAGATGCTCAGGGGACCATGTGGTATATTCACATACTGAAACATTATTAAATGGAATGAAGTTTATATGCATGCTACAATATGATTGAAGCTTAATCATATTCTATGTGAAACACAAAAAAATCAAATACATGATTGCATTTGACGAAGTATCCAAAAGAGGCAACCCATAGAAATGAAATAGATTAGTGATTTTTAGTGGCTGAGGAAAAAAATAAATTGGGTAGTGACTGTTGATGAGTATGAAGGTTTTTTTTTTATAAATTGATGAGAGTATTTTAGAATCAGTGGTGATGGTTCTACAAGTTTGCGAATATAATTAGCACTGAATGACATAAAATAACATAATTTATAATGATTAATTTTATGATCTCTTATTTTTGTCAATAAAATGAAACAGAAAACATATCAAGTTATGGTGCTAAATTTAGAGAAGGAAAACACAATACCCTGTCTTGGCCTTCAAATATGTTAGAGTGCAGAAAGTGGGTGTGATACCAAATCAGTGATGCAGTCTCCAGGACAGGTGAAATATTCCCAAATGAGGGAATTCATAGAAGAAAAACAAATTGCTCTAGTGAAGTCTTTCTAGTTATATGCTTTGTATCTCTAGAGTTTCAGCTCCCTCTCTGTTCCAGCCCTTGAATATCTTCATAGATGAGGAACTTTGCTCAGAAATTCTATTCCCTAAGATAATCCTCCCTCGCTTTCTTGCCTGATAAAATTTGTTTTTGGGTATCCTTATACCCATGACATTCTTCAAAGAAATTGACCAAACACTCCTGAAATTTGTATGGAACAATAAACCCCCAAGGATAGCTAAAGCAATCCTTGGGAAAAAAGAAGATGGGAGGCATCACCTTTCCCAACTTCAAACTGTACTACAAGGCAGTAGTAATTAAAACAGCATGGTATTGGAATAAAAACAGACCCGTGGACCTATGGAATAGAATTGAGTATTTTGACACCCAACCTCAAACACATGATCATTTAATCTTTGATAAAGGTGCAACGAGTCTAAAATGGAGTAAGGAAAGCCTCTTCAACAAGTGGTGTTGGGAAAACAGGGCAGCAACATGTAAAAAAATGAATTTGGACCTGTGTCTAACACCATGCACAAAAATCAGATCAAAATGGATTAAAAATCTCAATATCAGACTTGAATCCATAAAGTACATTGAAGAAAATATAGGAAAAACCCTCCACGATATTGAAGCTAAAGGCATCTTCAAAGGTTAAACATCACTAACAAAGCAACTAGAAGAAAAGATAAACATATGGGACTACATGAAACTAAAAAGCTTCTGCACCTCAAAAGAAACAGTAACTAAGATACAAAAGCAGTCCACAGAATGGGAAAGAATATTCACCCAATACTCATCTGATAAGGGGTTAATATCCAGGATATATCTGGCACTGGTAGAACTGTACAAGAAGAAAACAAACAACCGCATCAAAAAATGGGGAGAAGAAATGAACAGAAACTTCAGCAAGGAAGAAATTCGAATGGCCAAAAAACATATGAAAAAATGCTTATCATCACTAATCATCAGAGAGATGCAAATCAAAATAACAATGAGATACCACTTTACACCACAGAGGCTGGCATATATCCAAAAGAGCAACAACAACAAGTGCTGGCATGGATGTGGGGAAAAGGGGACACTCATCCATTGTTGGTGGGAATGCCGGCTGGTACAGCCTTTCTGGAAAACAATATGGACATTCCTCCAAAGACTAGAAATTGAACTCCCATTTGACCCAGCCATACCACTCCTGGGAATCTACTCTGGAAACCAAAAATATGCAGCAGAAACACCATCCCTACTTTTATGTTCATAGCAGCATTATTCACAATAGCCAGAATCTGGAAGCAACCAGAGTGCCCGAAAATCGATGACTGGATAAAGAAGCTTTGGTACATCTACACAATGGAATACTATGCAGCTGTTAGGAAAAATGAAGTTATAAAATTTGCCTATAAATGGATGGACAATGGAGAAGATTATGTTGAGCAAAATTAGCCAGAAGGAGAGAGACAGATACAGAATGACTGCATTTATCTGCATAACATAAATATATGTACATATTATGATACCAATATCCAAGGTCAAGTGAAACATATATCAGGAGGTCTTGTCAAAGGTGGAAATTATCACAAACGTGTGGGAGTCAGAGTTTAGGTAAGACAGAAAATGGAACAGTGTGCTAACAATTGTCGAGGGTACTAATGCCAACCTAGAACTGAGCATTAAATAGAGGCAAAAAGATACACATGACAACCCTTTAATGTATGTTCTGTAATCCATAGTCTGGAGGGGAAGGGAAAGAAGTAAGGAACCTGCCATGGAGAAGGGCTGGGGGAGGGGGAGGGAACCGGGATGTTGGTGGTGGGAGATGGGCACTGGTGGTGGGATGGGTGCTGGAACACTGTATGACCAAAACCCAAATATGAACTTTTTAATTGTATATCTTTGTAATTGTAAAAATAAAAAATTAAAAATAATTTCCGTACTAGATGAAATGTAAAAAAAATAAAATAAAATTTGTTTTTGCTTTTATGGGTCACACCTGGCAATGCTCAGGGGTTACACCTGGCTCTGTACTCAGGTATTACTCCTGGCGGTGCTCAAGGTACCAGGGATGCTAGGGATCGAACCCTGGTCTGCCGTGGTGCAAGGCAAATGCCCTACCTGCTGTGTTATCACTGCAGTCCCTAGTCTGATAATTCTTACTTGTTCTATAAGTCTTAGTTCCCCTGTCATCACCTCAAGGAAATCTCCCTGTTCTTTAAGATCAGATCCTATCAGCAACAGCTAACTGTTAGAACTGTCATCTTTCAGTTCTCAGTTCCAGAAACTATTCAGGTGTGCCTTAGACCAGCATGATTCCCTTCCCCACACCCACCACACCTATTTTTCTTTACCTACCAAATTTTGAAGTAGTTAAGGATAGGATTCCTGCCTCCTTTTCTCATCTAAGTTTCATTAATGTATCTCTGGCATCCAGTAAGGTCTTAAGAATATGAAGAGATCAGTAGAAACAGTGTTCAACTGTTCTGTTCAGCTGTCTTTTCAGAGAATGTGAACTGAGAATCCTCCTAGAGGATAGATTTGTTTTACTGGTTTTAAGATGTCTATTTATCACTGCATACTACTTTCCCTCAGTTGTAGCCATTTGGTCATCTTGTCTCCACAGGAACCTGGTGAGAAATTTTGTTGTTGCAATTGTCATTTAGATTTAAATAAACTGCAATGTAATATCGGGACACAATGACTAAATGACTGCAATGCTCAGAGCAACTGTTTTATTGGACTTTTTGATCATGTCCAGTTTGTTCATTCAAATTAACAATTTTTCAGGTCAAAAAAGTCAAATAGTGATAGTACTTGGCCTCCTGGTTCAAAGCTAAAGCTACCAAATGAGCTTGTTACACTTGTCCAATAAGGGGCTCTTTAATATGGTTTATATTACAATAATATATTTGATTTATTTTATTAGAGTTCCTGAGGAATATATTGTACTACTGAAATGTTATCATACAGAGTAATAAGGTAAAACTGAATATCACTCTTTAATTATAAAGGTTTTATTTAAAAATGCTTGTAACCTGAACATAATTTAAAAATGCTTGTAACCTGAACATAAATCTCAGCATGTGTTATTTTAAATTTATACAAAGCGTTGGCACTTGAACTGAAAAATGAGTTTGGTAGCTAATGGAACATTTGTGGAGAAGACAAACAAATTTTCCAGAATAAACAAAGCCAACATTTATTTTAAATCAATAGTAGCTGAGAATGGGGAGATGTAGTTAGCTCAAGGCACAGATCAAGCTCATTAAGTATCCTGGGCTACTTATAAATCACGGATGTGTTGAATCTGGAATTAGAGAATGGTTCAGGAGTTTTTCCTTATACTGGGCTGGAGTATAGCTGGCAGAAAGAAACTGATGAAGATTGAACAAGACTGTTTTTACCTTTTAGTAACTTAAGGGCCTACACAGTTGTCAACATATGAAATTTTCCTGTTCAAAGACAAGCATAGGTGTCAAATGACCTAGGGGTAGGCCCGACTCTTTCTCTTCCTAGCCATATGTATTGTTTGCTGTCAGTACCTTACCTTTGCCACATAGCTATCCCAGGATATTATTGCCCATTCATGTGCTTATATAAGACCTTTTTCATTCCAGAAGAATTCAATGAGTGGGTATGCTTGAATTAAGTACAAGCATGTCAGTAACAAAAAACACAGTTAGCTAATTAGAATGTGAGCTGATGGATAAATCACTTTTTAAACCATTTTATCTATGAAAAACTCCAAGTCTATTCCATAAAATTCCTCACAGTGCCCCCAGAAGAACTGAGTACTATTAGTCCACAATAGTAACCCGTATTGATGTACATAGATATACTTAATAGTAACTGTTATACCGATGTACTCATAATAGTAACCTATACATTCATTTTCTTCCTAGTTTCACTTATCTACAGGACTTTAGAGTACATTATTATTATTATTATTACTATTATTATTATCATTATTATTATTATTTTAAATCTTAGTTTTAGTGTTTGCTCTCAGGCAGAACCTTCCAAAAGATACCATGTAATTGAAGGCCTTTACACTTAAGATGACACCATGTAATTGAAGGCCTTTATACCTAGGATGACACCATGTAATCGAAGACTTTTACACCTAGGTCGGAAGTATTTAAGAGCATAGTTTATGAAAGCAAAGTGCTTTGGTCAAGTCTCGGCTTTGATACCCACTAGGTATGTTATACTATATAAATAACTGAATTTCTCTGTCCCACAGTTTCCTCATGTAAACCAATAGAATCAATAATTAAAATAACTCCTCTCAAATTAAGAAGCTTCTCCACCACAAAGAAATAATGACTAGAAAAAGGACACCCCACACACTGGAAGTAAATATTTTCCACCAATTATGTGATCATGGGTTAATATCCAAGGAACATAAAGCACTTGTAAAACTTAAATGCAACAACAAAAGGAAAAAGTCGCATCAAATATTGTGAGAAGAGATGAATAGGCACTTTCTGGAAGAAGACATACAGATGGCCAGGAGGTATATGAAAAAATACTATTCATCACTTTGAATTAGAGAAATGGAACTAAACAACAATGCGATATCATCTTATACCAGTAATATTGGCACACATTAAAAAAAAGAAAAAAAATCAATTCTGGTATGAATGTGGAGTAAAAGCAACCCTCATGATTGTTAATAGAAATGTTGAACGGTTTAGCCATTTTAGAAAAAATATGAACACTTCTCAAAATACTAACAATTGTGCTTCCACATGGTCCATAATTTTCACTTCTTGGCATCACCTCAAAACCAAGAAAACAGTCTTTAGGGAAGATATGTGTGTTCTCACATTCACTGAAGCACTATTCACAATAGCCAAGATTTATAATCATCTCAAATGTCCAAGAACAGATAAATAGAAAAGTAAATTGTGTACTATATGCAACTAATGGAATACAACTCAGCTCTAAGAGAGATGTAATCATGCCGCTTTCTGCTACCTTTGTAGAATTTGAAGTTATCATGCTGAATTAAATCAGAAAGAAAGGAACAGATGCAAAAATGATCTCTTTCACAGTTGAGAAATAATACATGTAGTAAAGGATCAACAAATGGTCAAAGACAACAGAACTGGAAAATCGGTTTATAGTACTAAGTTTTCCTATAGCAGTCAGGGGTGGGTGGTGGATGGAATTTCAGGGATGGGTGGTTGGATATTGATGGAGGAAAGTGAATGATCTGATGGTGGGTGTGATGTTGTAACAATGTATGCATGAAACTTACGCATCATATTGTAAAATACTCGTATCTCAATAAAAATAAAAGAGAAAATGATACCCCTTTTCTGGCTGCTGAGACTGAGTAATACATATAGATTTCTTTTGGAGTATGACATGACATCTGGCTGACACAGCTAATAAAATATCTTGCCTGCACCTACATCGGCTTCAGAGCAATCCAACTTTAGAACAGAGCTACATCCAAATATTCATCTATGAAAGAGATCCCGATATTATTGCCTCACTTAATCAATTTTCTGATTTTATTTTATATTCCTAGGTAGTGTGACATCAGATATGTATAGTAATTACATAAGATTCCATGGGTATCATGACTGTCACTGTATCACTGTCTTCCCGTCGTTCATCGATTTGCTCGAGCGGGTCCCAGTAACATCTCCATATGTCCTGTCTCATGCTAGTAGAGCCCAAGGGCATCTGCTTGCTCCAGGAACATAAAGAGCCACAATCCATTCCGGAATGAGGTCTATAATTGTTACTGGTATTTGGCATATCAAATACAACATGGGTAGCTTCCCAGGCTCTGCTGTGCAGGTAGCATACTCTTGCAGTCATCTCTAAGTCCAGCATTTAATGATGAACCGCACGGCGAGCCGGACTGTGATAGGCTGGTCTGCTGGGTGGAGTTCTGATGAGAGAGAAGTCCGATGTGGAAAATGGAGGCCCTCATGGAGTGGGGGGTTTTCTGGCTTGTTGCAAGGCTCTGCTGGGCTGGTGGGCGCGGCTAGAACCCGCCATCTCTCCTGGGCTCCTTGTGAGCGGCTGGGCACAGGGAGAGCAAGTAGCAGCTCTGCCCCATGTCTGTCTCTGGATCAGCATACCTTGGCCGGATTTGGGTATCATGACTATGAAACCCAAATCTAAGTTGGTAGGTGATTATAAAAGTAGGCTCATTATAACTATCAGCAGAATGTCCTCTTGGACAACGTATAATTTACATGGAAATGTTCTCTTGGGCAGTTCCTTGCAAACCTCAGCTTACCCTCCCGGCTTAGGTGTTTCTGGCTGTGCAGTATGGAACTCATTAGGTCTTTTCACATTTATCTCTTTTATAACTCAGTTTCAATAACATTCTCTAACTTATGAATATCTACTATGAACTTGGTAAAATAAAAGTATTGATAAAACATTTATAATTGGTTTTGCTTATAAAAGTTTTTCTTTTTCCTTAGTGCTCTATTCAAGCCACATCTTCTTGTTTTACTTTTGACCTTAAACTAAGAAGGGGCAAAATGCTAGAACATTATCACAGGGAGTATATCAAAGAACATGCTAAATAAAAACTCTCTCTCCCATGCAGCCACTGAGATCAGTGGAATAAAGCCACATTAAAGATGACCTCTGGCTTTTACCCTCAAGAGATGACATCTTTCAGCAGCAGTGAGTGTGACTTTGTATAAATACACAATATGTTACAGAAAGGAGAGGGTTCCATGATACGAGATTGTAAATATTTGTCTTAGAGTCATATTTCTATTTTTCTCTGGGTATGTCTGGAAAAGACAATTCAGAGCGAATTTCTTGAAAAGTAAGTTTGTCTGTGAAAATGGTGTTATTTTGTCTTTTCAGCTTCAGTGAAATCTCTTTGGTCCCACAACATAAAGCTTTTACAAGTTGTTCAGGCCAGGGATTTTTTGTTTTTAGTTTCCTTTTTATTTCATATCCAAAAATAAAATATCATTTCACTAGTAAAGAATTATTTCTGATATGTCATTTGCTCTTTAACCAACATAGTGTTAATATATTGAACCTCTGATGTTTCCTCTGCCTTTCCTTAAAACAAATTATCATCGAAGTTACAAGGAAGCCAGTCCTGGTGGCTATTGATCAGCTGTGCACAAATGGACAGTCCGTGAGGATGTGTGCAATAAGGTGATCTCTTCTGAGGACCAAGTGAGAGTTTCGCACCTCTCACGCTCTCCCTCATAATTTTTGGTTAAATTACCATAATTGAGAACTTGGCTTTCTTTGATTCCATTAATCTCCTTCTTGTTTTTCTTCTCTGTATATCAAGTTACAAAGAAGGATTTTATTTTGCTGTTCATTTTTCCCTCTCACATAGTTATCCAGGGGGTGACTGTGCTGCAGTTTATTATTCTGAGGAGTATCAGAATGTGGCAAAATAATGCAGAAACAGTGGAAAGTTCAGGGACACTTATTTATATAGCTGGGGGAAAATGAAGAACCTAAATATAGGAACTTAGATGACCTGAAGTTGGAAATCTCAGTTTTCCCAGAAGAGTACCTTTGTTAGGTGGAGATAATAAGTCACTGCAAGAGTAATGAGGAAGTGAGAATAGCAATGAGGGAAGCCAATACAGGTGCATTACTAAATGGTCACTGCTAAAGACACAAGACTTTAATTCCACTTGATTCTTCCCATAGGTTGCATGACTAGCAACTCAAGATTTGATTCACTTTTTCATATCTCTATTCCCCCATTGATCTACAGTAATTGAATCACAGGAGCTTGTGACCAAAAGGTGATTGTGTTCAAGGTGACATTCACTTCTCAGAGTCATGTGTTGAGCATTGACGGGATCTGATAGAGGACTAATCTTAGAGATAATCAATATTGGTTGAGCTAAGAAAGCATATAAAATGTAATCTACTCATTTTTCTGTGTGCTTTAAATAATGTTGCATATACTAAAAATAAAGCAACAAAGAAAACAAACCCGGTACCACCTGAGAACTAGAGATATTAAATTAACTGTAAACATATACTGTTTTATTTTTTTTGTCTAAGCCTGGCCCTCCCTTTTCCTTATTTTAATCTGTTCTTTGCTTTCATTTCCTTTCAAGTATTAGTATAGATGAATATATTGGTAAAATAAGACAAAGATGATTGGATGCAATAGAAAACGCAGAGCAGCTTGAATGAATGAAATGAAACAAAAACTTAGCCGTGTCTCACAGCTCCGTGTCACAAATTCAACCCTGTGTAATACTCCTATTTTTATATTAATCAGCATCAAACTCATCTTAGCAAAATAGTTGAAATTGAAGCAATTATTTTTTGAGTCGATGGTACATTTTATAACTATATTTAAATCACCACATTTCCTTCACATTAATGGATTATATTCCTTGTATGTATTTGAGGAACACTAGGTATAACATGCCTGCTCCAGAATCAGCCTCTTTTGATTCAGGAACAGTCTCCAGCTCTGTCTTTGTTATAATGTTTCTACCCACAGCTTTCAGCTCCATGAATAATCATCAATTTATTTGTTGGATACTATTAGCCTCTGGTAAGTGTGAAAAAGAAAGAAACGGAAAATCTCCACTGATATCTCACACTCTTATCAAGCTCTGCATTACAATAAAGATATTTCTTAGACAGAATTTTGCCATGCATCCAAATGTGTTTCATTAAGCAGGCACAGAAATAGTTGTAAAGTCTTATTCTGTAAACTGAGTGATACTCCTCCATCTGCTGGCAATGCAATAAACACCTTCCAGGGATAATTCATTTTTAGCATCCAGTCCTTCAGTCATACCACAAAATCATCGTTTCAATGTGTGATTGTTATGATCAGATACAGCTATGGCTCTTGGGGTGCCTTCCAAGGTCTTATAACCTTTCCGAATCTCTAGATTTTCAATGCAGGATGGAGTCCATACATTCTCTCTACCAAACTGTTTATCTTGAACATATATCATTTCACCAACATTTATTTGTAATAGTTCATTGGCCTGAACACACTTCTACTATTCGATAATGATAGTTGATGCATTGTTGTAACATTTCCAGAGAATGAAGACCTGATTATAACAACCCATTGTCTCTGGAGTATAAATTTGTGTACATTAAAACTAAATCATGATCTGGACAATAGTCTCAGAAACTCCTTATATATCATGATTTATCCTTATTTGCTAAAGACTGGATTAATTTGAAATTTCATTCTATTAATCTGAAGTTTTGATAAAGAAAGTTGTAATTTTTCTCAACAAATAATTTTCTATATTGTTTTGTTAGTTTTGCTAGGGAAGGGCTGTTTCCCAAGCAATATTCAGAGCCTTGGAAATTTTAGAAAACTGGGTAGCTGTTTAATGCAAGACCCACAGATGCAGTATTCCTCAGACCCTGAAGTGCTAGCCACTCTGGTACTACTTTGGGCCCCAAGGCTGCCCCAAAGTTCCAGGAATCATGTATTGGCAGCAATAGAACTTGGGTCAGTCAACACAAAGCATATCACCTAACCCTTTTACTATTTATCCAGTTCCAACTACATAGTATAATTGCCTTAGCTTTATTGATATTTCTTCAAGAAGTTCCCCAAACTGATTTTATTTACTAATAAATAATATCTGAATAAACTCTTTATATCTCCCCATCTCATACACAATTCAGATAAATTTTGGGTAGAATAAATCTTGCCTTGGAAGTTTTACTAGATTTTCTCATTGGCCTTTGTGTAGAATAAATTATAGTTGCATAGGTTTTAATAAAAATTATCGAAAAGCATAATTTCTTCCAAATCTACAGTGACATTTAATGTGAAAAGGTTGGTTTTAGAATAGTCATGAATTACTTATTTAGTGCTTCATATTATATCCCCAAATTGTTCTTTATTTTTGCCTCAAGCTTCATGGTTTGACTACAATTGAATTTTTAATCACTATATGAAGTTGTGAGAAAAATATTAACTAATGGGAAACATTGATGCTTTTACAGTTTCCTTACTTTACAACTTATAAGCCCCTCCCATTTTCACTGAAGTGAAATGCAGTCACTCTATGTCTCTCTCTTTCCTTCTGACTAATTTCACTCAACATGATTCTTTCCATGTCCATCCATTTATAGGCAAATTTCATAACTTCATTTTTCCTGACAACTGCATAGTATTCCATTGTGTAGATATACCACAGTTTCTTTATCCAGTCATCAGTTCTTGGGCATACTGGTTGTTTCCAGGTTCTGGCTATTGTGAACAGTGCTGCTATGAAAATAAAAGTGCGGATTGTGTTTCCGCTGTGTGTTTTTGGCTTCCCAGGGCATATTCCCAGGAGTGGTATGGCGGGTCAAAGGGGGAGCACAATTTCTGGTCTTTGGAGGAATGTCCATATTGTTTTCCAGAAAGGTTGTACAAGTCGACATTCCCACCAAGAATGTATGAGAGTCCCCTTTTTCCCCGCTTCCACGCGAGCACTTGTTGCTTTCACCCTTTTGGATATGGGCCAGTCTCTCTGGTGTGAGGTGATATCTCATTGTTGTTTTGATTTGCATCTCTCTGATGATTAGTGAGGATGAGCATTTTTTCATATGCCTTTTGGCCGTTCAGATTTCTTCCTTGTCAAAGTTTCTGTTCATCTCTTCTCCCCATTTTCTAATGGGGTTGGCTGTTTTTTTCTTATATAGCTGAACCAGTGCCTGATATATCCTGGATATTAACCCCTTATCAGATAGGTATTGGGTGAATATTCTTTCCCATTCTGTGGACTGTCTTTCTATCTTGGTCACTGTTTCTTCTTTTTGAAATGCAGAAGCTCTTCAGTTTCATGTAGTCCCATATATTTATATTTTCTTCTAATTGCTTTGTTAATGGTGTTTCACCTTTGAAGATGTCTTTAGCTTCAATGTCGTGGAGGGTTTTTCCTATATTTTTTCAACCGCTGTGTGTTTTTGGCTTCCCAGGGCATATTCCCAGGAGTGGTATGGCGGGGGTCAAAGGGGAGCTCAATTTCTAGTCTTTGGAGGAATGTCCATATTGTTTTCCAGAATGGTTGTAATGATTATGGAATCAGGCCTGATATTGAGATCTTTAATCCATTTTGATCTGATTTTTGTGCAAGGTGTTAGACACAGTCCAAATTCATTTTTTTACATGTAGCTGTCCAGTTTTCCCAGCACCACTTGTTGAAGAGGCTTTCCTTACTCCAGTTTGGACTCTTTGCACCTTTATCAAAGATTAACTGATCATGTCTTTGAGGGTGGGTGTCAGGATACTAACTCTATTCCATAGGTCCACAGGTCTGTTTTTATTCCAGTACCATGCTGTTTTAATTACTGCTGCTTTGTATTACAGTTTGATTTTGGGAAAGGTGATGCCTCCCATCTTCTTCTTCCCCAGGATTGCTTTAGCTATCCGTGGGGTTTTATTATTCCATACAAATTTCAGGAGTGTTTGGTCAATTTCTTTAAAGAATGACATGGGAATCCTTATAGGAACCGCATTGAATCTGTACAAAGCTCTAGGGAGTATTATCATCTTGACAATGTTAATTCTCCCCATCCATGAGCAGGGAATGTGTTTCCATTTCCTCGTGTCCTCTTTTATTTTTTGGAGCACTGTCTTGTAGTTCTCTTAAGTATAGGTCCTTTACACACTTGGTTAAGCTGATTCCTAGGTATTCGATTTTCTGTGGCACAATTGTGAATGGAATCGATTTCTTAATATCCCTTTCTTCTCTTTCGTTGTTTGTGTATAGGAAAGCCACAGACTTTTGGGTATTGATTTTGTACCCTGCCACTCAACTATACATATCTATTGTTTCTCAGAGTTTTGGGGCCGAGAGTTTAGGATTCTCTAGGTATAATATCCTGTCATCTGTAAATAATGATAGCTTGATTTCTTCCTTGCCTATCTGGGTGCCCTTAATGTCCTTTTATTCTCTGATTGCTATGGCGAGTACTTCCAGTACTATATTGAATAAAAGAGGTGAGAGAGGGCAACCTTGTCGTGTTCCTGATCTTAAGGCGAAGGCTTTCAATTTTTCCCCATTGAGAATGATACTCGCTGTGGGCTTTTGGTAGATGGCTTTGACTATCTTGAGGAAGCTTCCTTCAATTCCCATTTTCTGAAGGGTTTTAATCATGAATGGGTGCTGGATCTTGTCAAATGCTTTTTCTGCATCTATCGATAGGGACCATATGGTTTTTATTTTTTCTCTTATTGATATGATGTATTATGTTGTTTGATTTGCGAATGTTGAACCATCATTGCATTCTCGGGATGAATCCTACTTGGTCATGATGTATGATCTTTTTGATGAGTCTTTGGATTCTGTTTGCTAGTATTTTGTTGAAGATCTTAGCATCTGTGTTCATCAAGGAGATTGGTCTGTAATATTCCTTCTTTGTATTGTCTCTCCCTGCTTTGGGTATCAGGGTGATATGCACCTCGTAAAAGCTGTTTGGGAGTGTTTCTGTTTCTTCTATTTCCTGGAAGAGCTTGAACAGGATTGGCAGTAGGTCCTCCTTAAAGGTTTGGAAGAATTCGCCAGTGAACCCATCTGGACCTGGGCTTTTGTGTTTGGGCAGACTTTTAATTACTGTTTCAATTTCCCCGATGGTGATAGGCTTATTTAGGTATTGGAGGTCTTCTTGTTTCAATCGTGGAGGTTATAGGACTTCAAGAATTTATCCATTTCTTCTAGGTTCTCATGTTTTGTGGCATACAGGTTCTCAAAATAACCTCTGATGATCTTTTGGATTTATGTTTTTTCTGTTGTGATGTCACCATTTTCATTTCTGATTCTGTTTATTTGGGTTCTCTCTTCCCCTGTCCTTACAAGTCTTGCCAGTGGCTTGTCGATCTTGTTTAATTTTTCAAAAAAACAGCTCTTGGTTTCATTAATCTTTTGGATTGTTTTTTTGGTTTCCAGCTCGTTTATTTCCTCCCTAAGTTTCACTATTTCCTTCCTTCTGCCTGGGTTGGGCTATCCTTGTTGGTCTTTTTCTAATATTTTCAGCTGTGAGGTCAGGTTATTTATATGGTCCCTTTCTTCTATCCTGGTGAATGCTTGCAGAGCTATGAACTTTCCTCTTAACACAGCTTTTGCTGTGTCCCACAAGTTCTGATAGTTGGTATCTTCATTGTCATTTGTTTCTAGGAATCTGGATTTCCTGTTTGTTTTCTTCTATGACCAATTTTTTGTTCAGCAGTGAGCTTTTTAGTTTCCAGGTGTTTGTTTTAGCTCCCTGCTTCTGTGTATAGTTCACTACTATTTTCAGTGCATTGTGATCTAAAAAGATAGTTGACACAATTTCAATCTTTTTTATTTTGTTGAGGTATGCTTTGTGACTCAGTATATGGTCTGTCTTGAAGTATGTTCCATGTGCACTGGAAAAAATGTGTATTCAGCTTTTTGGGGATGAAAAGCCCTGTATATATCAACCAGCTCTCTTTCTTCCATTTCTTCCTTCAGGTCCAGTATTTCCCTGGTGAGTTTCAGCGTCATAGAGGTATCCATAGTCAATAAGGCAGTTTTGAAGTCTCCGACTATTATTGTGCTACTGTCACTGTCTTCTTTGAGGTCTATTAATAGTCTTTTAAGTATTTTGCTGGCCCATCGTTTGGCGCATATATGTTTAGTAGTGTAATTTCTTCCTGGTATAAATAACCCTTAATTATTAAGAAATGGTCTTCATTGTCCCTTTTAAACTTTTTCAGCCTGAAATCTATATTGTCAGATATGAGTATGGCCACACACGTCTTTTGGAGGGGTTGTTTGCATGGAGAATGGTCTTCCAGCCTTTGACTTTGAGTCTGTGTTTGCTCTGGTTATTCAGATGTGTTTATTGTAGGCAGCAGAATGTTGGATTCAGTTTTTTAATCCATTTTCCCACCCTGTGTCTCTTAATTGGTGCATTTAGACCATTGACGTTGAGAGAGATTATTGTCATTGGATTTTGTGCCATCTTTCTGTTTAAACTTGTTGTGGTTTTAGGTTGTCTTATTTTACAATAGACCCTTCAATCCTTCTTTTAGAATTGGTTTTGAGTCTAAGAATTTCCTGAGTTGTTTATCCATGAAGTTGTGTATCTTTTCTTCGCATCTGAAAGTAAGTCTAGGTGGGTAAAGAATACTTGGTGTCGGGGCCGGAGCGATAGCCCAGCGGGTAGGGGGTTTGCCCTTGCAAGTGGCGGGCCCATGCCGGCCCGGGTTCGATCCCCTGGCATCCCCATATGGTCCCCCCGAGCACCGCCAGGAGTGATTCCTGAGTGCACAGCCAGGAGGAACCTCTGAGCATTGTCGGGTGTGACTCAAAAAGCAAAAAAAAAAAAAAAAAAAAAAAAGAATACTTGGTGAAGCCTGAAGTTCATTGAGTCTTTTCACTATATCCCATCAATGGTGAGTTTTAATCTGCCATTCCCATTTCACACAGTTAGTAAAACACTGGTCTCTATTTATATCCTATTAATGAATGCAGTCATTCTATATCTGTCCTTTTCCTTCTGACTATTTTCACTCAGCATGATAGTCTCCATGTCCATCCATTTGCAGTTAAATTTCATAATTTCATCTTTTCTGACAGCTGCATAGTATTCCATAGTCTAGATGAACCACAGTTTCTTTAGCCAGTCCTCTGTTCTCAGGCATTTAGGTTGTTTCCAGATTCTAGCTATAGTGAATAGCGCAGAGATGAATAAAGAAGTACAGATAGTGTTTCTGCTATGTGATTTTTGTTCTCTCGGGTATATTTCCAGGAGTGCTATTGCTGGATCAAATGGGAGCTCAATGTCTAGTTTTTGGAGGAATGCCCATATTGTTTTCCAAAAGGGCTGGACCAGTCGGCACTCCCACCAACAGTGGATGAGAGTCCCTTTTTCCCCACATCCATGCCATCACCAGTTGTTCTTGCTGTTTTAGATGCGTGCCAGTCTCTGTGGTGTGAGATGGTACCTCATTGTTGTTTTGATTTGCATCTCCCTGATGATTAAAGATGAAGAGCACTTTTTCAAATGCCCTTTGGCCATTCAAATTTCTTCTTTTTTGGAAGCTTCTATTCATTTCTTCTCCCCATTTTTTGATGGGGTGGGGTGTTTTTTCTTGTGAAGGGCTACCAGTACCTGATATATCCTGGATATTCACCCCTTGGCAGATGGGTATTGGGTGAATATCCTTTCCCACTCTGTGGATTATCTTTGTATCTTGGTCACCGCTTTTGAGGTGCAGAAGCTTTTCAATTTTATATAATCCCATTTGTTTATCTATGCTTTTGTTTGGTTGGTCAGTGGTGTGTCATCTTTAAAGATACTTTTAGTTTCGATATCATAGAGCGTTTCTCCTATGTTTTCTTCGATGTACTTTATAGATTCATGTCTGATGTTGAGATCTAGAATACATTTTGATCTGACTTTTGTGCATGGTGTTAAAAGGAGGTCTAAGTTCATTTTTTTTACACTTAGCTGCCCAGTATTCCCAGCACCATTTGTTGAAGAGTCTTTCTTTTTTTTTTTTTTTTTTTTTATTTTTACAATTACAAAGATATACAATTAAAAAGTTCATATTTGGGTTTTGGTCATACAGTGTTCCAGCACCCATCCCACCACCGGTGCCCATCTCCCACCACCAACGTCCCCCGGTTCCCTCCCCCTCCCCAGCCCTGCTCCATGGCAGGTTCTTTATTTCTTTCCCTTTCTCTCTCTTTCTTTTCCTTCCCCTCCAGACTATGGATTATAGAACATACATTAAAGGGTTGTCATGTGTATCTTTTTGCCTCTATTTAATGCTCAGTTCTAGGTTGGCATTAGTACCCTCGACAATTGTTAGCACACTGATCCATTTTCTGTCTTACCTAGCCTCTGACTCCCCACACGTTTGTGATAATTTCCACCTTTGACAAGACCTCCTGATATATTTTTCAGTTGACCTTGGATATTGGTATCTTAATATGTACATATATATATTTATGTTATGCAGATAAATGCTGTCATTCTGTGTCTGACTCTCTCCTTCTGGCTAATTTCACTCAACATAATCTTCTCCATGTCCATCCATTTATAGGCAAATTTTATAACTTCGTTTTTCCTAACAGCTGCATAGTATTCCATTGTGTAGATGTACCAAAGCTTCTTTATCCAGTCATCGATTTTCGGGCACTCTGGTTGCTTCCCAGATTCTGGCTATTGTGAATAATGCTGCTGTGAAGATAAAAGTAGGGATGGGGTTTCCGCTGCGTATTTTTGGTTTCCCAGAGTAGATCCCCAAGAGTGGTATGGCTGGGTCAAATGGGAGTTCAATTTCTAGTCTTTGGAGGAATGTCCATATTGTTTTCCAGAAAGGCTGTACCAGCCGGCATTCCCACCAACAATGGATGGTGTCCCCTTTTCCCCACATCCATGCCAGCACTTGTTGTCCTTGCTCTTTTGAATATGTGCCAGTCTCTGTGGTGTAAAGTGGTATCTCATTGTTGTTTTGATTTGCATCTCTCTGATGATAGGTGATGATGAGCATTTTTTTCATTTTTTTTTGGCCATTCGAATTTCTTCCTTGCTGAAGTTTCTGTTCATTTCTTCTCCCCATTTTTTGATGGGGTTGTTTGTTTTCTTCTTGTAAAGTTCTACCAGTGCCTCTGAAGAGTGTTTCTTTGCTCCACTTAATATTTTTTGCTCCTTTATCAAAGATTAAGTGGTTCTATATTTGAGAGTGTGTTTCAGGATATTCAGTTCTATTCCATAGGTCTACGGGTCTGTCTCTATACCAATACCACACTATCTTAATTACAACTGCTCTGTAGTAGAGCTTGAGGTTGGGGAAAGTGATACCTCCCATCTTCTTTTTCCCAAAGATTGCTTTATCTATTCGTGGGGGTTTATTATTCCATACAAATTTCAGTAGTGTTTGTGCAATTTCTTTGAAGAACATCATGGGTATATTTATAGGGACTGCATTGAATCTTTATAAAGCTCTAGGGAGTATTACCATTTTGATAATATTAATCCTTCCAATCCATACATGAGCAAGGTATGTGTCTTCATTTCCTCATATCTTCCTTTATTTCCTGAAGTAACGTTTTGTAGTTTTCTTTGTAGAGATCCCTTACATACTTTGTCAAGCTGATTCTTAGTTATTTGATTTTCTGCAGCGCAATTGTGAATGGGATAGTTTCTTCAATGTCCCTTTCTTCTCTTTCGCTGTTTGCATATAGGAAGGCCATTGACTTTTGGGTATTGATTTTGTAACCTGCCACTCTACTATAGGAATGTATTATTTCTAGGAGCCTCTTGGTAGAGAGTTTCAGGTTTTCCAGGTATAATATCATGTCATCTGCAAATAGTGACAACTTGGCTTCTTCCCTTCCTATCTGGATGCCCTTAATGTCTTTTTTCTTCCCTGATTGCTATGGCAAGTACTTCCAATACTATATTGAATAGAAGTGGTGAAAGTGGGCAGCCTTGTCTTGTCCCTGATCTTAAAGGGAAGGCTTTCAGTTTTTCCCCATTGAGAATGATGCTCGCTGTCTGCCTATAGTATTTGGCCTGGATTATCTCGAGGAAGGTTCCTTCAATCCCCATTTCACAGAGAGCTTTTATCATGAACGGGTGTTGAATCTTGTCAAATTCCTTCTCAAATGTCAAATTCATTTTGTTGATATGATGTATTATGTTGATTGACTTGTGGATGTTGAACCATCCTTGCATTCCCGGGATGAATCCCACTTGGTCATGGTGTATAATATTTTTGATGACTCTTTGGATTCTATTTGCTAGTATTTTGTTGAAGATCTTAGCATCTGTATTCATCAGGCAGATTGGTCTGTAGTTCTCCTTTTTGTGACATCTCTGTTTGCTTTGGGAATCAGGGTGATATGTGCCTTGTAAAAGCTATTTGGGAGTGTTTCTGTTTCTTCAATTTGCTGGAAGAGCTTAAAAAGAATTGGGAGTAGGTCCTCTTTAAAGGTTTTGTAGAATTCATTGGTGAATCCATCTGGACCTGGGCTTTTGTGTTTGGGGAGACTTTTGATTACCGATTCTATTTCCTCAATGGAGATAGGTTTGTTGATGTATTTCAAATCTTCTTGTTGCAGACTTGGGAGGCTATAGGAATTCAGGAATTTGTCCATTTCTTCTAGGTTCTCTTGTTTCGTGGCATACGGTCTCTCATAGTAATCTCTGATGATCTTTTGAATTTCTGTGGTTTCTGTTGTGATGTCCCCGTTTCCTTTTTTTTTTATTTATTTGGGTTCTCTCTTTTCCTTTTCTTACAAGTCTTGCAAGTGGTTTGTCAATCTTGTTTATTTTTTTTCAAAGAACCAGCTTTTGGTTTCGTTGATCTTCTGGATTGTTTTTGACATTCCATCTCATTGATTTCTGCTCTAAGTTTTATTATTTCTTTCTTTCTGCTTGGGTTGGGCTCCTTTAGTTGATCACTTTCTAAGATCTTAAGTTGTGAGATCAGACTGTTTGTGATGGCCTTTTCTTCTTTTCTGATGAATGCTTAAGAGCTATGAACTGTCTTCTTAACACTGCTTTTGCTGTATCCCACAAGTTCTGGTAATTTGTGTCTTCAGTCTCATTTGTTTCCAGGAATCTTTGGATTTCCTCTTTGATTTCTTTTATGACTTGCTGGTTGTTCAACAGTGAGCTGTTTAGTTTCCAGGTACTTGGTATTGGTCTCCATTTTTGTGTACTATTAACTTCTATTTTCAGTGCTTGATGGTCTGAAAAAAATAGTTGGCACAATTTCTATCTTCTTGATTTTATGGAGGTATGATTTATGGCTCAGCATGTGATCTATTTTGGAATGTGTTCCATGTGCACTGCAGAAGAAAGTGTATTCAGCTTTTTGAGGATTAAATGCCCTGTATATGTCTTCCAGCTCTCCTTTCTTCCATCTCTTCCTTTAGGGCCATTATTTCCTTGGTAAGTTTCAATCTTGTTGATCTATCCAGGGTTGATAGAGCAGTGTTGAAGTCTCCAACTACAATTGTGTTGCTGTCAATGTCTTCTTTGAAGTCTATAATTAGTTGTACAACTTCTTGGATAAACAGCAGCTTAGTAACTTTGCAAAATCAAAACCAACCTTAAAAGAAGGACTGGAAGATCTACTGTAAGACGAGACATAACCCAAAAGAACAACCAATCTATACAGAAAGATGGCACAAAATCCCATGACAATAATCTCTCTCTAAATGCACAAGCTAAGAGACACAGAGTGGCAAAATGGATCAAAAAATTGAATCTGACATTCTGCTGCCTTCAACAAACACACCTGAACAATCAGAGCAAAGACAGGCTCAAAATAAAAGGCTGGAAAATAATCCTTCACTCAAACAACCCATCCATAAGGGCTAGGGTAGCCATATTGGTATCCGACAACATAGATTTCAGGCAAAAGAAGGTCAGAAGGGACAGTGAAGGTCACTTCTTAATAGTCAAGGGATGCATATATCAGGAAGAAATCACGCTATTATACATATATGCACCCAAGGAGGGGCCAGCAAAATACCTATTGTTCCTATCTTTTGTTGTCTAGTGGTTGACAAATAATGCACGAAAAGTTTAGCTATTGTCTCATTGTTTCATCAAAGGTATACTTGCTGTTGGAAAAAAAAGAACTGTTAAAAAAAAATAAAATCAGTTGTTGCCAATTGTAGCATCAAATCACTCTATAATTCTCTTTGTACGGTGAGACAAATGATGAACCCGTGGGGGAGAAATTAAGCAAGAAGTGTGAAGATTTAATTTTGTACATTCATGATTTAAAAAAATTAAAATATAGCAGATTTAAAAAAGGGTTCATTTTATATTTAATCTATTTCTATTTTATGTGTTGATTTTGAATGATGTATTTCTTATCACTCATAATGTAGTTAAAACATCAGAGTGCATGGGTTGGGTGAACAATGAAGCAGCAGTATGTAGATTAGAGAAAGCCATTGTCTGAAATGATTTTCACTTCTACTGACTTACTCAAGATGCATTGATTATCTGAGTGTGTGGATCTTCTGTAAACTGAGACAGTTTACTATCTGGAAATAGTGCACTGGGGATCTTAATACATATAGTGCACTATTTAAATTGTTAAAAATCTCAGTATGTCATGCCCCTTAAATGTAGAAAATGATAAAAATGACCAAATTTAGCTATCTTTAGCCATTTTATTCTGACAGGCAAGGAACTCAAAAATTAATAACTAAGGATTTTAAACCTAGTTCATGTCTATATATTTAAGTCCTCAATAATTTTTTATCCATGACTAAATATATTTCTTTCTTTCTTTCTTTCTTTCTTTCTTTCTTTCTTTCTTTCTTTCTTTCTTTCTTTCTTTCTTTCTTTCTTTCTTTCTTTCTTTCTTTCTTTCTTTCTTTCTTTCTTTCTTTCTTTCTTTCTTTCTTTTCTTTCTTTCTTTCTTTCTTTCTTTCTTTCTTTCTTTCTCTCTCTCTCTTCTTTCTTTTCTTTCTTTCTTTCTTTCTTTCTTTCTTTCTTTCTTTCTTTCTCTTTCTTTCTTTCTTCGTTTTCTTCGTCTTCTTCATCTTCTCTGTCTTCTTCATTTATTCCCGCTTTATCTTCTTTGTCTTCTCGTCTTCTTAATCTTCTTCGTTTTCTTCATCTTCTTTTTTCTCTCTCCTCCTCCTCCTCTTACATCTCCTTCTTCTCTATCTCTTTATAATTTTTATTTATTTTTAAATTTTATTATACCACCAGGAGATGTACAATTACAAAGCTCTTTTTGATTGGGTTTCAGACTTACAGTTTTCCAGTACCCATTCCTCCACCATTGCACCCTTCCCAACACCAGTGTCCCCAGATTTCCTCCCCTCCCCCCAGTCTATACACAAAAAGTGCATTACAAAACAGTCTCATTACCTATTTCTAACTCTGTGCTCAGGGATCCAGCCAATGCCTGTCATATGGAAGGCAGCCACCATAATCCCCGTGGCTTCCAGCAGCAATTAAAACTGTAATGCAGGATTCATAAAATTTCATAGATGGTTATAGGTTATTCATTATGTGTAGTTTTGTTATTTGGGGAACTGTCATATCCACCAGTGCTCAGGGCTTACTTCCTGCCTCTGCCCTCAGGGATCACCCCTGGAGATGCTGGGTAAACATAAGGGATGCGAAGTATCAAGCCTAGGTTGATAGCGTGCAAGCCTAATTCCTTCCATGCTGTACTATCTCTGGCCCATGACTCATTATATTTTTAAATAATGATAAATAGAATGTACTGAAAGATGTTGTTTTGCATATTTGCAATGCTAATTCATTTTCCAAAAAATATTCTTACCACAAATAAATAGTAAATACTTTATCATTCAAGAGGAGAAAAACAGGATAAAGATTCATAATTATAAGCATCTTTCCTTGATTTCATTTAGTGAAAATATTTGCAATTTTCTTCTGTCATTTTAATTCCTCGAAGTGATAGCAAAGCCAACATCATATCAACATAATCTTACAAGTTTGTGCATTCATTGCCGAATGCAAAATGTCATGACATTTATTACTGAAATGTGAAAAAATGTAACTTTTGTTCTACATTAAAGGTGAATGAAAATGAGTTTTAAGATTCCCAGCAGTTCAAATTTCTGAACGAAGGGCAAAGTGATCAGACTAAGGAAAGCATATTAAAACTGAAGACATCTGTAGCTCTTGTCTTTCTTCTCCCTATAAATTTTCCTGATGTTCCTTTTAAAAGAACTTTAGTTTTATGAAAATGTTCCACTTGTGTTTGCTAAGGATGACTCTATGCTAAGAGTGAAGTTTCAGGCAGTAGAAGAAGAAGAGGAACAGGATAGGGAAAGCTTTTATCTGTGGTTACAGAGGGTTATTAATACTGGGATGAGAATTCAGAAAACCTGTAATGTAGTTTTAAAAATTTTAGGTAAATAGTAATGTACTTTTTTTTGCTTTTGGGTTAATCCCAGCAATGCTCAGGGGTTACTCCTGACTCTGCATTCCAAATTACTCCTGGCGGTGTTTGGTTTAGTTTTGCTAAGACAAAGGCTGAGTTTCCTCACAACAGGTTGAAAGTAGAATATTTTTAGGGTTTTTTCTCTACTGTTTTATTTCATTATTTTTTAAATTTAATATTTTTATTATACCACCATGCGATATACAATTACAAAGATGATCATATTTGGGTTACAGTCATACAGTGTTCCAGCAAACATCCCTCCACCAGTACCCATTTCCCACCACCAATATTCCTGATTCCTTCCCCTCACCCCTAGCCTGTGTCTATGGCAGGGTATTATCTCTTTCTCTTTCTCTGTCTCTCTGGAAGTAGAATTTTAATTCCCCCAACCTTGGATTGGGAAAAAGGGCAATGAAGAATGACTATGAAATATACTCTGCCCTAACCACTTTGATTTAATGATCAAAGAAACTTCTAGGAACTTGATCAAAAAAACCTTACCAGCTATCTAACTTCTTCACCAGACAATTTGTACTTATGCAAGTATATATTCATTTGGCTCATACTAGTCAATTAGCCTAATTCAAACTTAGTTATTGGAGGTATCATTAAGAAACTCTATCAAGTCTTACATGAAGGACATATATATATATATAATACAGAAATATATAGACACATATGTATATGCATACATATATGAATGTATATAGACATGAGAATATCACTTGAACTTGATCACTTGAATCCTGTTATTCATCGATTTGCTCGAGCGGGTGCCAGTAACATTTCCATTGGACCCTCTCACGTGCCAATGTAGCCCAATGGCATCTGGTTGAATCAGGAATATGAAGAGCCTCAAACCGTTCCTTCAGGGTCTTGACAAGGAAGTCTGACCATCTTGTAGGTGGGCAGCCATGTGATCTTTTGACATCCCGTGGGATCCAGTCGGTAACGGCTCTAGTCCAGCGGTTGTCTCCAAATCGCATTACATGTCCAGCCCATCTGATTTTCGATGCCTTGGCAAGCGAGACAGCATCCCTGATTCTGGAATAGCGACGGAGGTCAGAACTCTGAATTCCTTCTCTCACTTGAGTGAGGCGTGATATTCCAAGCACAGTTTTTTCGATTCCTCTCTGGGATACCAGAATAGCATTCTCATCCTGCTTTCCTAGGACCCAGGTCTCTGAGGCATATGTTAATGCAGGGAGAACGGTGGAGTCAAAGAGATGTGCCCAGAGCCGGAGGTTCTTTGTCCTTTTAGCTATTTCTTTGATGCCTTTGAAGGCATTCCATCTGCTCTCTTCCTCCCTGCGCAGCTCAGGTTTTAGGTCATTCATCATGTTGAATTCTCGACCTAGGTACACATAACTGCTGCATTCAGAGATGTTTGTTCCATTGAGAGTGAATGAGGCCTCTGGAACTAGCTCATTTTTCATGAACATAGTTTTCTTTAGATTCAGCTGTAGACCTATCTTTCCACATTCTCGGTCAAAGTCAGCCAGCATTTGTGCCGCTTGACTAATGCTTGGTGTTATTAGAACGATGTCATCAGCGAAGCAGAGGTGTTGTAGTTGCAGACCATCTATCTTCACTCCCATTCCTTCCCATTCTAATTGTCGCATGATGTTCTCGAGGGTTGGCGCTGAAGAGTTTTGGTGAAATGGTATCACCCTGTCGAATCCCTCTTTTGACATCAATGATCATTTCTTTGTAGAATGGTGATATCCTGGTGGTTAATCAGTAAAACAGCTCATGAAGGATCTTGATGTATTGAGTTTGAACACCCTGTTTGACTAGGGCTTCGATGATTGCTTCAGTCTCCACAGAATCAAAGGCTTTCTGTAAATCCATGAACGTGAGACAGAGCGGCATCTTGTACTCTCTACAAACCTCAATGAGCTTGGTTACTGTGAGGATATGGTCGATTGTGCTGAATCCTTTCCAGAATCCAGCTTGCTTGCATGGTTGTCCTTCATCTAGTGTTCTGCTAATCCTGTTCAGGATGACTCGTGTAAACAGCTTGTAGATTACGGACAACAGGCAGATGGGGCGATAGTTGCCGATGTCGTGAATGTCTCCCTTCTTGAACAGTAGGAACTGTCCTGCTGGTTTTCCATTGGGAGGGTACCTTGTATTCAGACAGGTAGCGTGTGAAGAGCCGAGCTAGTGTATTGATGAGTACTGACGGCAGATTCTTCAGGTGTTCAGATCTGACTTTGTCTGGGTCTGGTGCTGTTCCCTTCTTTACCGACGAGATGGCATGTCGGATTTCAGAAGGGAGAACGTTGGGAATGACATAGCCATCCTGTGGATTTTGGTATGTGGGCAGGTTGATGTGGCTATAAAAGAGATCTGAGTAGAAGTCATAGATAATCTTCTCCATTGCCTTTCTGGAAGATGTCATAGATCCATCAGGGCATCGGAGGGCCATGAGAATGTATGTGTACATTAACACAAATGCATAATTTTTAAATTATACGGGTATAGTTTGTTTTGAGTATACTTAAGGTTAAGGTTCCTTCTATTTCTATAATAAACTTTAGTGATATAAGCATCAACGTGAATCGTTAGAGGAATCAGAGTATGAAAATGCATTAAGTGTCTTTATATTTTGATGCTAAGATTGTAGTCCTAAGATTAGTAATATAGGTATTATCTGAGAGCTTCCTAAAGACTGTACCTAAGCACTTAAGTGGGAGCTAATAATCCAATCTGTATTTTGACAAGACCCCTGGATAACTTACCTGAATTATTTTTTGAGATCTGTTCTAATCCAAATTTCTGAAATTCATTGACTGCATATCTGGAAAAATAGAAATGACATGAACAGATAAAAAATACAAAATAGTCCCAATAAAAAGAATTGAGCCTTTGAAGCTGACAATACAAGTGTCTTCAGTACTTATAATGGGAAGAAATTGTGTGTTTAAATAGGGAAGCTCCGTATATGTTTGTAAAGGAGAGGGTAAGATTATAGAATCATCACCTGGTTTATTTTTGAATCATTGCGAACTTCCAGGTAGCTTTGTAAACGTCTCCCTTAGTTGTCTATGTATCAATCAGGATCAACAGTTTTCTCCATTCCTTCAGTAGATTGGATTTAATTCAGTGTTATCTTGAAAAATATGACTTACAAGGATATTATTGTTGAATTCCATGCTAATATAAAATATAGAGGTAGCAAATCAGCATCATTTGATAGACAGAAATGCCTAATCACTACAGAAGAAATACACAGTGGAAAGGACACTTGCCTTGCATGAAGTCAACTCACGGTTGAGCCTAGACTCTACATATGGTCCCCTAAGTACTATCAAAAGGAATATATGAGATATATGAG